>DWUN01000558.1:0-21628 GCA_018249975.1 Passova gellias
ATGTAAAAAATAATGAGGATTTAATAATAATTACATACTACCTATTATTTATATGTGCTGTCTGAAGTCGGTGCCAAGCCAATTTAATACTTACGTACATAATCGTACAAGTTCAGAAACCTCGGAGAAATCGGTGCACATGCATAAATATATATGTATGTGTATATATATATACCAGCCGAATTGCGAACCTTCTCTTTTTTGAAGTCGGTTAAATATAACAGAATGTACAATATGTTGTAATCATTTGTTTATATGCTACGCCTATACCTTGGTACTTACCTCTATTTGTTGAGTTTCTATGAATACCTAGTTTTCCACTTTTATTCATGAAAATTAGAAATATGTTGATGATACTTACAGCTGAGGAAGGGTCGGTTGTCTTTTAGTAGGATTTTTAATTCGAATGATATCTGATATATGATATTCATGGTGAAATGTCGTGCATTGTTTTCGATTAAAATTTGAATTTTCTCATTGAAGACAATTTCCAAGGAGCCACATTGTTACTGGATACGGATTCTTTGAAAGCTTGCAAAGAGAAATGAATAGAGCCGCCCGAGAAATCAACGGGTCGCGACTCTTTGTATTGAATAATTCATTTAATCCATTTAATAAGTGGGGAACGTATAGACGCTAAATGAACATGAAAGACGAGACCTTTTATATACGAGTATAAACTAAATGACGTTATTCGTCATTCAAAATTATCATATTAGAGTAATGTAAATGTAATAGTTGTTATGTATTATTCCGTGGTTGTGTTTATAATACCAACTTATAATTTGTTATCATACGGTTGTAACTCATCAATTTATATGTTATCGGCCAATGCTAATATATTTGTTTGTAAGCTGTTTTCTTATACTCTTTCTGTAAGTATTTGTTATGTTTACATATACTCGTATAATGTGTATGTATGTATGTATGTATGTATGTATGTATGTATGTATGTATGTATGTATGTATGTATGTAAGTATGTATGTATGTATGTATGTATGTATGTATGTATGAATGAAGAGAGTGATGAATGCAATGAAAGCACGACAGTACTGTAAGAATAGATATATCTTGTACTGGGTGTTTTTAGCCTTCCTCATTAGGAACTCACCACGATGCCAATAATATTTCATGCATATAATATTTTTCGTCTATGAAAACCAATGTACTTAGAAATTCTTATTTAAATTCAATATATAAAAAGATACTGTAATGAAGCCAATTTTAAGCGATTGTTTTTAGCTGAATTCAATAAAACCACAGCACTGCGGCTTGTCGCTTCAACGTCACTGAGTTTTAGAGGTCCCACAAATTAATTATTGAAGGCATCGATGGATCTGATGGCGGTTGGGTGCTGACGAATAGAGAATTTTAACGCTTAAAGCTTGTTTATATTATTTTAGAAGTCTCTTTTAATATTCTACCATTCACTTGACATAAGATTTGCGATAAATCATATTTACTATCATTTTCCATTATAATATTCGTTAATAGATCATTTTGCGTATGTTTTTGTATATCTAATGATCTGATCTATGGAATCAGTTTAGAAATTCGATATAGACAATCATAATAATAGTTTACTCTCATAAAAAAAATATGACAGTATTTGTTACATGTCGATTGTATATATGTACAGTCAAAAACATCAGACATCGTAATATTGGCAGTATTTTAAACAGGATAATAAATTACGGTCATGAATACTAAGCGCTTAAGATAGTTACTAGCTACAGTGCACAGAATATTCGGTCTGTGAATAGAGTGATACAATTTTATTTTCCTTGAAATCTTTCCTATTTTATTCCAATTTGAACATTGCGAACATTAAACCGATGTTCTGAAGAACCCAATGTAAACATTAATGCGAATCATATTTAAAATTAAACTGATTGGGTTAATTGAAACTACGCGGAAGTAATTTCTAAATTTCTACTACGCAAGGAGTAATTTCTTTTCTATTTTTTACAACAATTGAACAAAGGTAGGCGTAATGACAATGGGGCTAGACGTCGGTATGTCGACAATAAAGGGCTGTGATACAACGTTGCAGGAATCCCGGTTCCATTCCTTTGTAGAGCGCCGCCTCAGCTATTAATCTCTCTTTGCTGTAAAGTGCTATACAAAATCCATTTTTTTTCTGTGATTTTTGCAGTTAATTAACAATTTTAAAAATTTTCAATTTAATTTATTTTGTAACTTTAATTCAACCGCAACTTAATCATAAATATATTGCTATTGAGAATTCAGAACGCCTTTTGTAGTATTTATCATAGAATAACTAAAAATTATATGACAATATAAACTACATATAATACTTTATGAGATATTTATACACCTATAATGTACTTATCATAAATTTTATAAGATTGTATAAAAATAAATTCTTTATTCATGTAACTTTAACTGCCGTTGACCTCAACCACCCATTAAAAGCGTTATTTCTACATAATCTTTAAAGTCATCTTAACGTTATTTAGTTAAAAGATTTTTTTAATAAGGAGCATAATTTTTCGTTTTTCATTTGCGGCGTCTATTTCCTTTAAACGTTTACCGCGGTTTCTCAGGAGAAAAAAAGTCCGTAATAATAATAAATTGTTAAGCTTACCCACAAAATATTTGAGATTATCCTTAATCAGAACATTGAACTTGGCAATGTACTGATATAAACGCGAGGCTTTTCCGAGGAATGTTTACGGCATTTCTCTATTTTTATGACATCAAGGGTATGTTTGCTGCTATTTTTAGAAACGCCATTGTGGGCGGAAAATGTTTGGTATTACTTTTACAAATAATGTACATCGTAAAATGAGCGATGACATGTTTTTGTCTACTTAGAACTAAGCGGCACTGCATTAGTAATTTACGAATAAATGTCTACTACATGAGTCTGTACAAGTTTCAACGGCAAACGTATCTCTGTCACAATACTTTACACTGCTAAGTCCTTTTCATTAATATTCTAGGCATAAAGTTTGTCTAAAAGAGGGTTTCGTTAGATCTAAATAGAAATAAATTAGTCGCGGATTTGTTATGAATTAAAAAAAAAAATTAAAAAACACGTGACGTTCTGGTTAAGTTTTCCTCATAAGCCGGATCTTAAGCAGAGATGTAAAGTTATAAATGTACCCTACACGGTTGTTGTATACTCTTTACATACTTAGATAATAAATATAATATTCGTCTTCTATATTATAAATGTAGCTTCGTCTATATTACAGCGTAAATAAATATCGAACACTCGAAATGCAGTCGCACAGCAAATACTGATGTATTAGATTCAGTGCGCGCTGATTTATATAACCGTTCCACCGAACTTAATCTTTGTGAACAGTTATATAAGACGATGGTTATATTGTCTAGGAAGTGCTTTCAATTCCAGAGAGCTTGACGACCACTCTCCGGGATTTACTCTAAGTAAAACATTGATCACTGCACCAACGACAACTTGCATCCGTTTTCTACACCTAGTAAATTTCGTATTTCGGTCTTTGTTCTATGTTAATTATGACGTTTTTGCAAGCGTTCTGTCAGAAAACTTATGTAAGTTGTTAGTATATAAATTCATAAATAAACATAAAAAATTTCTTACAAAAAAATTATATTTCATACAAGTAATATTCATAATTTCATTGAATTATTATTATACAGTTTATTTTGACATGATTTTTGTTATTAAAACTGATTTATAAATTTATAAATTATTTATAAATGTTTTAAACGTTGTTCGTTAACATATTCGTTTTCACATAAAAAATCGATTTAAATGTAGATACCTCCTGTGATGTTTGCAGTAATACTTATAGATTTACAAATTTTCGCCTGTTGGCCGGAAATTGCTTACGGGCAGTTAGTGCAAGTTCTATCTTTTGCCAGTCGACTGAACCTTTTAAGCGAGGAAGATATTGCATTAGTCGGTTTTTTATTGCAAACGTTTTCACACCGTTAATATGTAGTTAGGATATTAGCTTTCGCTAATATTTTATCTTTCTATCTTTAGTTTTTATGGCGAGTTTCATGTTTGCATAAATAAAGGCTTCTAAATCTAAATGTACTACGTTTAGTCCGTACAATACAACTAAGTATACTGTTTTTCACAATAATAATCACTTATACACGATATATTTATGTCATTGCGTAATTCAAAACTTAAGTTGTAAACATTTTAATTAAGTAACAATACTGAAAAACGTAAAGAATTTAAAACTTAAAAGAGTGGGCACAGCCCAATCTTTTAGTAAATGCCAAAAAATTGCATAACGGGATAGAACAGTCACATGCAGCAAGGGATAATTTTTACTAATTGCCTTTGGATTTAAACCGCGTTCCGCTGCCAATTTTCGTAAAAAAAGACGGTAGTTTTAATATTATTCCAGCCGCGTTTCGCTTGTTAAATGCAGGTGGCGCTGACAACGAATAAAAAATACACCCTCCAGAAACGTGGACAAAGGCGCGGCCAGAGAATAATTTGCATAAAAAGCGCTAAATTTATTGTATGGAGAATGGCGCGACTCTAAGCGGTATTTGTAGTTGATAATTGTTTATGCTGAATTTTCATGTAACAGATTCTTTTGATCTATTTCTTCTAGTTTATGGGACAATGATTATCTTCGAGAAATCTTTGGCTGAGTGGGTTTTTACTAAAACCCATTCATTTAGTCGGTGAATATATACCTACTCGTATTATGTAACCAGACTAAGAATTTATAATTTTAAAATTCAGTAATTAAAAAATTATAATTGAGTGACTCGTGCCTGTTAGGTACCTACTGTTCTCTTGGTACTACAGGTTGTTTTTATTCGTTTCTTATGTAACACGCTAAATAGTTCAGTCTGAGTACAACAATTACGAAGAGACTAACGTCCAGAATAAAGTTAACGGTACCTATTTCCGAACAAGTCTCAAGTTATGATAAACTTCTGTATCAAATAAATCAGAGTTAACGTTTCAATTTTCATTCTCATTACGAGATACATCCCGTCGAATTTTCAGACAGTTTTCTAAGCCTTTGAAACTCTAAATTTAATTTGTTGTAACTTAAAACATAACTGGTGTTTGTAAAGTTGTGAATTTACGAGTAGTTCGGGCACACGATCAGTCCGCTAAGACGAGTTGGTAAGAAATTGCTTGTCGCGAGAACATTAGGTGTGTATGAACACACAAACTATAACTAGCACTTTTTAGTTTATCCAGTTCTATTTATTATTCATTTAATTACCCTTTGAAGTTTTATATAATGGTCGGGCCCAATGCGCATTGTCAGTAAATAGTTGTGTTTATTTATTGATTATAGGAACTTGCCAATTTATGAATTAAATACCTAATTCAATTAAAATAAGTTGAACATCAAACAGATACTTTACGAGAAGAAGTCATAAAATTTCACCTCATATCGGCGGCGCTGTTACCACAAACAAATAGGAAAATTGCGTTTCAATCTTCTGACAGATACTTGTTAAAATCTTTGAATCCGTTCCACCACTTAGCTTTGATTTGCTGAGACATTGATGAACTCAGCTCCCTTGTTTTTGCCTGTCTATTATTATATTAATAGATTGAAATCAGCTATCTTTGTTTATACGGTAAATAATACGGTAATACGGTATTTGTGCACGACCAATATTTAAATCATTGTTTTTAAATTTTTACAAATAATGAAAATCCAAGATTGTGGCACAGAGAACAATTTCCGAACGAACGCATGGGCGGCCCCAGCTTCGTCCTTACCCCGCGTACCGCCCCCCGCGCGCCAATTTTTCGAATTCTCGCTACGCTCTGCCATCGTTCGCGCCATTTTACGAAACCAAATATTGTTTTTATTTAGAATCAGCGACCTATCCTTCACAGTATTAAACAGTAATAATTGAACAATAATCCAGTAGTCATCGTCGAGTATATGACAGAGTTTGCCGGGATTTGTGATATGTTAATATTTCAGCTGGATCATGTAGCTTATTAATAGGAGTAATTGTTTTGGGATTTCTGGGATTAATAATACTATGATACTTAGTGATTGTAATTGCTTAAATTATTAAACTGAAAAATAAATTGTTCATTGAGTTTATTTTTGTATTCTTTTAATGTTGGGCACGGATCACGAGGACATGGGCCAAAGTCTACCACGCGGGCCAAACGCTGATTAGCAGACTTCACACACCTCAGAATATATTATTTTATAATATCTCTAAGATATACAGGTTTTTTAACGATGTTTTCCTTTACCGCTATAGCGAGTGATATTTCAATTGTTGATGTATATAACGCAACAAGTTTGTAAAGTTAGAGGCGCTTGCCAGGTTTCGAACCCAGACTCCGGGTAGTGAGAGACTAAATGTCAAACCGCTGGGCTATCAGTGCTTACCGTTAATTTAATTACTTTAACATTTTATTGTAGGCTTTCTAAGTGGAACAAAATTCAATTGCGAGAGCGCAAATTGGCGAAAGTTACACAGTTCTCAATGGAACTGAACGGTTCAATTTTATTAAGTAATTTTCTATTCGCAGAAAGGTCGGAGATTGAAAGAGTTCTTTCTTTTCGTGAAATTCACTGAATACGCCAGCGAAAGTCCATTAACAGAGTGAATAAAAAACTTGCATGTTGCCCGTAGATGAGGACTCCCAATTAAATACGGAATTTTGTTCGTTTGATGCCTGTCGATCGATTTGAAGCAATATCAGATAAGGAAATACTTTCTGGATGTGCTTTTATATCTCATTTTTCATGAAGGCTGAGCTTTATCTTGCTGGTAATCTTTTTTAACTACTAGTAAGATGTAGAAATTAGAATTAAACATTGTTTCAGATATCTGCAAATATTAGTAATCCAGTAACTTTTTGACTAAAAGAACATCTGTTATAAATCCAAGATCTTTACAAATAGAACATCACTATTCGCCTGCCGCATTTTTCCTCGAAATGTTATAGTTCAACATTTTCGTAGCAGAATTCGCTTTGGGTTTCTTTAGTAATCGGCGACAACAACATCGTTAGAACGAAACTCATTTTTAACCCTACAAGAGTTGAAAACGAACTAACTACATCCAAGTCGCCGGATAACATTCAGAGCGTAAACTTTTTACGAGATGTTTTTTATTGCCTTTTTCGTTCAGATGCTTATACAGTCATGACAAGTTATAAAATGTACGCAAAAGTAATATTATTAATAAATCCATTATATATCATAAACATTTAAAATCTATTTAGTTGGCTTTATTTACTTTATACCACGTACTGCCCCATACAATCTCATGGCGTAAAAAATATCAAAATTTTTATTAATTATTAATATCAACACGATTCGCCCTTTGTTACAAACAATAAAACAATACGTACGTTACGAACAATGTTCCCTTCCACTATCTTTAATGAAGCGTAAAAACAATTCTAATTTATAATTGGTACCAACTATTACGTTAAGTGGGAATACGGATTTTATTTTGTCAGCAGCCGTAGAACATCTAGTATTAAGCGTGAAGCTGGAACGAATTGTAACATTCGCAAGTGTTACTGCATCGCAAGCATCTGATTAAGCGATAAATCCCATTGAATTGTCCCCTGGCGGCTTTGATTAAAACTTACGCCGTTTGATGCTCGCGAACTACTCACACTGATCTTGGTACGAATTGAACGCTTAAGCATAATTGTGACATACAAATACGTAAGTCTATCAGATTGCCACGGCTTGTATTAAAGGCATTAAAGATAATGTGTATAATGCAGTCAATTTGACAGGCCTGTGATTTAAAGTGACCGGGCGTAATTTAAATACATTATGAAGTAATTTACATGAATACAATTTCAAACTCCGATTCTGATTTTGATATGAATCTGCAATTCTTGTGCAATTGTGTGGTGATTGAATTTGAATTTATATGCATCAAAAAAACTTAATCATGATTATTCCCTGAAAAGGAAACTAGACATATGTAGGACACCCACTTCTATACAACGTTGTGTGTGTAATTCTCTATTAAAACTAATTACTCCACTATACCCTTTATTTCAAGCCGGATAAAGCGAACCCATTTCGGGCTTACGTCCAACTGATTATAAATTCCAATTATTATGTAACTTAGCTTAGAAGCAAATGTTTCATGAACGAATTCAAAGTATCAATTACGTAAAAATTTAACGTCAATCGTTGATTTCCATTTGTTTTTATGTACGAAAAATTAGGGCTCAGAAAACGCATAAGAAGTAGATTAAATAGTCTTATTTCTCTTAAAAGTGACGACATACAGATATGCAAAAGAAATATATCTGATATAAAATCGTAACCATAAATGTGACCACAAGATATGTATATATATATATATATACATTTATTGCAGCACGATGGACTCCGAAGGCGTCATGGTCTGAACTAGAGTGGAGTACACGAAACGGCGCAAATATAAAAGTTATGGTATTCCCCGGAGCTGTCAATAATAAAGTGGCTGTTAATGCTAGCTAGTATTAAACGTTACGACGTAGATTGTAAATCGACTATAAAACCGATGGTTCGAGTGTTCGCCCCAAAATGGGCGTAGGTTTTCATTTTCTCAATATCTTCCTCTCCGCTCAAGCCAGCCACACCGCAATTTCCTATTGTATTGTTTGTTTGAAGAAACGTGTTTAATAAACTCCTCGCTATTGACACAATAATCTTAATGAATGCGAATAATTATTTGCGGTTAGAGAACATTTACTAAATTAACTCATCTCATGAGCTCCGAATAATTGCAATCATTAAAATTAATGAAATAACATTTTTCATTAGCATTATTAACAACATTTTGCTGTTCATAAGCTTGACGAGCTGTTAAAATAATCCTCTTGAAACGTGGTAAGAAGAAATGTAGATGGTTATTCATTTCACTTTCATAAGTCGAGTATATTCGAGCTGTTAAGCTTGCAATATTGACACAGTAGATATAAACGTGGTGCCGTACGTTGATTCTATGAGAGCGCGATTGTATATGTGTGCAATGTCTGTGGCGTATTCCATTTGACTTGCGCTCATGTGAGTAGTGTTCAAAATTTCGCTACTTCACTATACGAGTTAAACGGTTGTGTGCTTGCTACGCCTCTCAAACCCGCTTCCAGTACGTATCTAAGCAAATTCTAATATCGACATATTAATAATTGCCATGTACATACGAGTAGGTCTTTGTTTTCATATAATTATTCAAACATCTGGTTGTTTGAGAAAATTAACAGTAGTTTTATCCAAGGCGATGATGATAATATTTTCAATTATAAACTTTTCCTTGCGTCTTTCCGCTTAAATTAAACGGATATTTTTACTATTTAATTTCATCATAAATCACCGTTAGTCATACTGCTCTTAAAACACTTCGTAATTGGTTGCCGTGATCAATAAAAATCAGATATTTGTAGTTACAGTACATTGCTATTTAAATCGGTGCCTTATTAAATTGTCAACATTTTAAACCCGCATAGTCAGTTTGTTTCGTTGGGTGTTCTCAAATACTGCAGTGCCCGTATTTGCTTAAAGTGTACATTTATGGGTTTAAGTACACATGTACCGTATAAAACCAAGATTTTAAAAAGCCCATCAGATATACACATATATCAGAATTTAAAACCAAATGGATTTCGAATGCCTCTCGATTACACATATTAATAACGTATTATTAATTTTCATTATTACATTTCGAAGTATACTGTAATATTTACCAGTCACGCTCATATATCCCGCATCTGCGATGGTGTGGAAATTATTTGGGAAAATTGCATAAAGCTGATTAATGAGTGGAAAGATCAGATGCATCCGACGCGTGTACTCGTCCATGTAAATTCAAAGCGCATTTGTGACTTCAACTTCAACTTCAGCAGTGATTTTAAAATTCTGCTGCTATATCAAATTCCGAGATTACAATTATCAAACTTTAAAAGATTGCTTTTCTTAACTACTTTCGCAACCATCTGGATTTGTTTAGTTATTAAATTATATTTTAGTTCTTAAATGATATACTGAGGAATTGTGTGATTATTAATAAATTTTGTCATCATTTGTGAAATGCAAAAACTTAAACTACTAAAAAAAACTTTGACAAAAATATGAATGTACGAGTTTATCTTTTATTTTATGTCATCGCAATGTTCATTGAGTTTACTTCTTATTCGTATAATTATGAATACGCTAGTAAAATAAATTAGAAATATTTTCATTCCATTCCAACTAGGCGTAACCTCGTCAAAATTTGTAGAGCTCATAAAAAAGATAATTTAAGTGTGACACTGGTGAAGTCATAAAATTGATTGTTCTCGTTGAAACATTGCTATTACTGGATGCGTATTTTTGCTTCTTTGGTATATGACTAGTTCTTAAGGTTGTATAGGTTATATTCGGCTGAAAGGCTAATAAGAAGTGTAAACCTCTCTTTATACTTTTTAATACAGACTTTAGTTCTGCTATTGGACCTCAATCTCCCCTCGTATTCGTTTAAGGCCATATTGTACTACTCTATCCAGTTTGTCGGGAGATTTCACATGTCTTAGAGAGCAGTATGGAGGTGTGCAGGTTGCCATCCAAATTTTCAGTAGATCGCGTGTTCCACATATTTGGTTATGAATAGAAAAACAATTACGTTCAATGAATGAGATGAATGGAATAGCTTTTGTACGTGCGTACAATGTTTTATATTCCTTTTTATGCCAATATTGCAACAAATGAACGAAAACGGGCATGCTGCAGTCACAAGCGGTATTTGCTGAGCAACCTCGAAAGTTCGCGATGTAATAGTTTGCTTATGGTCAAGGCAATTTCGTATAACCAGTTGTTTTCCAGGCACTGGATGATGAAGTCTTGTTTTTTGCATTTTTATAGCATTAAATGTGAAAAGTTTTGTGTAAGGACTAACTATAATCCAACAGTTATTTGCAACGAAAATTGTTTGATGTCGTAATTGGTGTGTAGACACCTTGTAGAAGTACTCGTATATTTCACAAAAAGTCTTCCAATTTTCAATGAGCATTCCGTATTTCTCGTTTTTTATTCGTATTTACGACGTTTACCCAATTTTTGCGAACGGATTTCATTTTCACCCCAATATTCTGTTATAATAGGTTTGTTTTTGAAGGTTTAATAAAATTGAGCCATGATTTATGTTGGTGGTCTCCGTTTTTAGGTCAATGAATGAGGCTTATACAAAAAATAGTAGTATCCGATCTACTTATAATATTAGGTTGTATTTTTCTTTATAATAAAATAGCTAACAGCGGCAGAGGGTGGTTCTACTGGATGGTAATAAATGGTCGCTTAAAGACACGTGGAACGTGTTTATAGTTGCCATTGCATCATGCATTGCCATGCTTTAAAATAGTCATTCAAAGCTACGTTTGTAGAGCTTCACGTTAAATCGTTCTGAATACCGCTCAGACAGTTTTTTATGCATTTATATTTGCATGTTCGTAATATAAACTACGCTTTAACGGTGCTATCAACTAACATTAATAGCCAAGTGCATGATATGACGCAAAAAGGTAAAGATGTTTTTTTTTTGAACAAAACATTACAGCTTCTTTTTGTCTTCTATTAGTCAGTACTATTTACAATGATACTTAGTCACATAGTTACTTACTCACATCTATGTGCTAGAAGCGAGAGCTGGCATAAATAGAAGCTTGATTCGGTCTAACCAATAGCGTTCGTTTTGGCTACTTCGAATGCCCGTGCATTTTTGCACTTTTCATTCCCCCATTTCATCATAGAGTAGAGTAAATTCGAGTAAGAAATATTCATATCCAATACCTTTGAAACAATAACGATAATAAACAAAAATATTTGATCCTAATTTGAAACTTAGTCATATTCCCTATTGTTCTGAGTGTTGATATAATCAGCCTGTCGAGTACGAAGGTTTCCTTTTGTAATTCTTTTTAAGGATAAAAGAGAACAAAGAATTCTTTTCATGTGAAAGTACTCACTCCCATTACATTGTATATTTCGTTAAATCAAAGCAGGTAGCTATACAATTTGAGTGATCAAACATTTCTTGTTCAAACAAAAGATTAGTTTTTCGACACAGTTAAGAAAGGTCTGATTTGGCGTAGACCTTTTAAAGTGAGATCCCAATTCTCCCAAATGTACTTTATTCACTGAAAGACAAAAGTGGGCGTTTCTACCTTTAAATGTACTTGAATATCCCGCGTACCTGCTAAGGTAGTCGGACGGTTTGCAGACACTAATGAGAAAGGTACCTAAGAGAAAATAGGAGTAACTACTACTACTACTAATACTAAAGGCTGATTTTTATATACGCTTTGTAACATTATTGTAAAACAATTTTAAACACTTTCTGCCGGCCATAACTTCCACCAGATGCTTTAAAAATTTTAAAAACATTAAACTCCACTTATATACTGATGATGAGTTTTAAAAATGTTACTTCAGAATTATATTTTCTTAGCCAGAAGAATCGTAAGGATCAAATAACCCCTCAGGATCCAAATAACACACGGCTCTGAGTATGAGCGGGGAGGTATTCATTTCACCATCAAAGCCTACGGACATTGCTATATTTCAAAGCTGAGTTGTTCAAGCATGTACGATTTATATACAAATGTGAAACCAGCTTTATTTATTTTTCCTCAACACGTTGATAAGAGCACACCCATTTCATATAAAGTAAATTTAACACTATTTTTAAATTGAAAAACTATAAAATTACTATGTTGATCATACAACAACTGTAATTTCGTGACTTTAATATTACAAACACGATAACAATAATTATAATAATCTTGAGTATGTTTTTGATGTTATAAAAAGATTTTAATATTTCCCGGCCATTTTAACTGTCAATCGTTAACGGGATTTAAAATGTCATCTGATAAATTTCGGACGTATAAATTGTACGTCGCGCAAAATAACAATACCTATAATTTAATGAGGACATTGTGCTCAGGTGTTCAAGGGAACGCCTAAAATGGTCTTGCCGTAATTGGTAAAGAAATCGATTGTTAATTAAAACGTCTTGCAAGTACCTACCTCCGGTGTAGGGAACGCTTGGGTTTTATCTGTGCTGACGAATTTATTTCGGTCAAATTACGACACCATTGTTTCTGGTGTTTAAGTGGTTTTTGACGCAAATGAAACGAATTGTGTTTTAAATTAAAAGAACATCTGTTAGGTAATAAAACTATGTTTTAAAATGAAATATTATTACACAACTGTAAATATTTTTAAGTTTTACGAAAAAAAAATTGAAGCACATTGTAATTCAGTTTCAGGGCTATGTTAGAAGTAACCACATTACGTACTTTCACTGACGCGTCTGTCACTATGATATATAAAATGTATTTTATTAGACTAAACGAAAATAAAGATCATATTTCGAAGCTTGGATTTGTCACGTAGAGAAAAGAGGAAAATAACACAGCACGTGAAATAGCTCAATTTGCTTGAATATTGTAAATTAGTTTTAGATATTTTAAAGTGTTTTTTTTACACATTTTACTAGTAACAGTCTGAATTTTATTTGAAATTAGAAAATTGTACTTGTTTACTTAAATCATTTTTCAGTTTCCTACAAGGTGTGGCGAAGTCATAGTTGTACGAAGATTTAATTATTATTTCTATAATATTTACATTCATGTAGAAATATGGAAGTGAATAAAACAATAAACGATATGGAAACACTGTATTTAGTGTACTTTATTGATTATAACATTAATATAGGTTTGATCTTAGCATCGATCAAAATTTATTTCGATTACATTTTAAGTACACTATTCTTTTAAGGCTTTCCGTCGCTTCATCCGGTAACATCTGTGTAACGTATTGTGATTTTGAATTACCATAATCAAAAATATACAAATGTAAAGTAGAAAATTTCTACCTAAAGTATTTACTTACGTTACAACAAAAAAGTGTTACCCAAATAAAAAATTCTAACCGATGCTGAGAAAAGACCGCGTGTGCTTCAGTTGACATCCGTATAACAATCCATTATTCAAAACATTTACTATAACTACATTTTAAAAATTGTGTATATATCACATAGGGTATGGTATTTTTTATCCGATTTACCAATATTTCAATGCATTATTATTCATTCTTATGACAAATTAAATTATAATTTTCAGGTATCTACTTCAACATCGAACTTAACTATATTATCAATATTCTAAAGGTACAATGGTCGCATGTTCTGTTGTGTAATTTGGTTTGCATGGCGGCAAGCAAGGCCTTAATATAATAACTGGCCGATTTTCATAAAATCTTAGATTAAATTAGAAACTGAGACCAAAAAAACAACAAACAAGCAACCATCTTCTGTGAACTCTTCGGTTTTAACCCCCAACTACATTTTACCAACTACATAACAGTCATACTGTTGTATAACATCTGACTGAGAACTAAAAGTTTATTTTCCATATACTAAAGTATAAAGAACGGTTAACTTTTAACACTGAATTTGCAACTCCTGTTTTGTTTAAAAACACATTCTTGACTCTTTGAAAAAGTGCTTCAGACTGAAAAGTTTTTATTTCATTTTTTAATTTTTTTATTACCATGGAATGAAAACAGATGATAACTTTTCTCGTTTGACTTGAGTTACAACCGCCCTTTTTATATACTCCCAAATTTGTATACAAACTTTTAAATCGAAAGAATTAATTATACATTGAAATAATAGTACAGTATCCGGTTTAATAGCGAGGTGTATTCTGTATTCCAAGCGATTCTACGGTGAACAAAAGCCGTGAAACTATATCTATGTATGTATGTATAAAACTTATTACTCAGAACGATATGAAAAAATTTTCATGATACATGTATTGTCTTGTTCATAATTTTACCTTAACACTAGTATATTTTATATTCTATTGACAAAAATTTAATTTTATATATAACAATAATATTGTAATGATATTCCGTTACTAATAATTAACACAATACTAATTGGAATTTCAATTAGCTTTTGCAAATAAGAGGAAAGCGCTTAAGCAATAAATATTACAGCAACAGATCAGTTCCGAAACTTAAGTAGTTTTAAAAAACAGTAAAAATTACTTTTCAGTGTTTAACAAGAGATGGCGCAACAAGTATCTCTAATCACGCTACCAAATGTTTTCTCGTATGTTGGGAGTTTGCTTTAACACGGCTAGCATACATTTTTTCATCTGATAGCCGAACCTAGAGTTAATGATGGGGGAGTCCCTTAGTATTGAATACACAAACAAACAGACACACAGGCCACCAAATCGCAACTATCACCTGATAATACTTACAGCGTCACCAATACGTCAGCCCTGAAGTTCTAAAAAAACACGCAATATGTTTATGTAGCATCTTGAAATAACGTGTCATTTGACATTTTGTTTATATCGCATTTTGGGCTTAGTCATCAAGTCACTAGAGAGATCTCAGTTTATTTTGCCATGACACCCGCAGATATGTAGTATAACTAGAACAGAACGAACACAGCGCCATCTCTTATTAGACACTGGAACAGGATTACATTACAGTAGAAGATAACGCTTTTAAGTTTTTCTAAAGTAAGTTACGACGTCTTGCGTTAGGCACAAAATTCGCGAGCAAAACGACTAACTAATTATCTTTTACATCTAATTTAACTATGTTATCTATTATTCAGTCACATCCATCTTAAATAAGCATTAAAGTAAGCAGCGAAATTGAACACTTTACATAATAAGTTCTTACTTGTATTCGAGTTTTAAGTACACAGTTATATGTTTAATTATACGAGTATCATACCTACTCTGAGTAATGATAACGTTATAAGAACATAATCGCCTACGAATCACGAAAATCATACATGCATAGTAACTATTGGAACAAATAGTCATTAAGTTCGATTCGATCCTCTTCTAAAGCAAATAGATTTTCCTCAAACTTTTCCTTCGGTAACAGCATTACTTTGATAGAATCGAATACTGAGATAATTCATTTAGTTCACACACTTGCAAATAGATATCTTTGCTCCATAACTAAGTACAACACTTGAGTCCCGAATTTTCGCCGCTTTAGTCTTTGAGAAACGAGTTTTTTTTTTTTATTTTACTAGATAAATGGTACAAAATGACTACGATTTCCTTTTCGACTCCTACAATTTCATAAGGCTTCTTCGTATTAAACTCCTACGTTGATCTGAAATAATAAAACCTGTTTTATTTTATGATTCTTGATACTTGTAATAAATATTTTTTTTATTCAATTGGACAAGTGGTATGTTTTCTAAACTGAAATTAAGTAAACAAACTTCGCATTTGGTTGAAGTAATCGATAGCGTTCGTGACATAATCTATGAGTTCCGATAGAAGTTATCAACACACATCAAAACTACGCATATTATACGAGAAAGTGGGTCGCGGAAGTTAAATTCAATCGGAGTGGCAGATTTTGAAAACTGTTTATGTTTGTATCCATAATTTTGCAATTATAAATTCCTTGCGCTGCCTTGCGAGTAAATAGAAACAATTATTCTGCAATCAAGTTGCTTTTGTATTTACAATTGATTGCAATTAACTATTCCTACTAAAGAAGAATAAAGCGAAAACATGCAAAATTGTTAAAAATTGCCAAGTGGATAATTTTGAAAATCTGAATTAGAAAATAATGATTCTGTCATATTTTTAGACAGTATTTATTGGAGTGTGTACTGTATAATTAACGACAGACTCAAAAATTACATTTACTTAATACGGTTTAAATGAACATAGATATGCTATGATACACATACAACATGCTCAAAGGAGCAATCAAGATTCTTCGAAACTAGGAGAAGCACGTCAGGTTGGTAAGAATAGAGATATTTGGCGGTCGGTGCTTTCTGTCTACCCCGTTAGGGACCTGGCGTGGTGGTATGACGATAATAATAATAATGAAAATAGAATTTACTCACTTCTCAGTACTTATACTACACAACATGAATAGGGCAGCCGTCTTTAGCGCCACCATTGTCTAACGGAGGTGGTATAACTACGTAAGTGTCTCGGCTGGTCGAGGGGTAGTTATATTCGTCGCTGGCGAAGAGGGGTGGCGGCGGGATGACGTCGTCCGCGACTTCCTCCTCGGTGACGTCCTGCCGTCTCCTGCCCGGCGTGTAGTTCATCACACAAGTAACCGCGATGAGAAACAGAAAGAATATGAATACAACGTCGAACATGATTAGGAAGTTTATCATTACAAGTTGCATCACGCTTCGCGGAACGCTCCGGTCACATTCTGTTCTTCTGACCGCTCGTGAGTATGAACCTCGGTCGGTCTTTTAACATTTTACATCATTGTCTCTGGGTATCTGGGTGGGTATCTGAAACAATTCATATAATTATGTATCTTAAAACATACATGTTTGCAATTAAGCTTAAAATAACAATACATATTAGATTTTTGGAATCGTAAGGAATATTATTTACTTTTGTTGCCATTGTGATTGCATAAAGAGAAACATTTTCCTCTATACCCACATCTGTATAACATAATATGCACATTATGTGTCACGACAAAATGGGACATGTTCCGGAAAAATGCCTTTTGTACACGAATTGCGTAATACTTCCGAACCCTTCAATTGATGATCGTATTTTTCCGCTGTGCCGAGAAAAGGGAAAACATATTCATAGTGAATTATTCGTGAAATTTCACTTAGTAAATACAAGCATAACACTTTAAGAGATAAAATTACACGGAAAGCGCTTGTAAGGGGTGGTTTGGAGGGCTTTAAAGTATAGGATATTGCATGAGACTTATTGGGTACTGGTATTTTAATATTAGCCAGTGACGCGCTCAAGGTAGTGACTTGTTTAAAAATTCTTTTGCTCTAAGCTAAAGTGCATATTTTCTGAGATACCCAAGATTCTATCATTTAATGGTTCTCTTGAGAATTTTATGAGTTAAGTTAAAGTGGTAAATCTTATTTTTGATGTCCACTGACACTCTTCTGTGCTCCTTTGCGACATTCTACATAAAACGTTTTGCGAGATCTTTGAAATAAAATGTAGGTATCATTATGTCACTTAGCGACATTCCTTTGTTTCAGATGTTCGTAAGGACTGGGAAGAATAAAATGTTACATTTATAATAATGCGCGTAAAACGAAAAATAGCCTAATTTATTAAATGACATTTATTTAGACAGCATCAAAGTCCCATTTCATCGTAATATATCTTAAATACCTACTTTGAATTTCGTTTGTTTAATATTCATCTCACATTTTCTTTTCATACATGTTTAATAATTATTATTTTTCAGGCCGTTAGCGTGTATTTCTTACTTTAAAGGGTTAATACGTACATAAATAAAACTGCCTCTTAGACTAGATTTCCTTGATATTAATTCATTATAATACAAAAATACTGTTTTTACTACGTATAAGTATGCTTTTGTAGAAAGTTTATCGACAGAAAATTGGCACAGATTACAGCGAAATTTTTTTAATTGAACTTTTTCATATGAAATAACTCATTGTCAATATTGCAAGTATCAATCGTTACGTAAAACATTTTTTACAAAATCTACGTAACTTATTTTCCAGTTACCACCAAGTAAGTTAGTCACTCAATCGACTGCAAACGTACAAAGTGCGGAATTAACTTCCTCTCGAAGAATTTCCGCGACGCTATGATGTAAGACTTTCTCCTCCTTTTGCGACTTTCTTGCAAAAGGAGCTGTCTTTAAACGCCGTCAAAGTAATGGCGGTTACTCTAGCGTCCATAGCCGATGATGGCTTCGGCCACAGAGTCCGCAAAATATTATGCGGGCTGTACACTCAATTGCTACTCTTATAACAGAACTAACTGTTTATTCATCATTATTATTATATAAAAAATAATATACATAGTACTACGTTACGTACTTGTTACTATGAGAGAGAGTTTTGGCATTGACCTTGCAAAACTATGTGTTTCAAACCGATTTCTACTCCGGCGATAGTATCATACTTCACTGGTAACTGAAAGACATGTGTAGCGAAGCACGACATACTCAATTTGTGGATTAAACGTAAAGTAAACTGATGTTTTATTGAGTAAAAGAATAAGGAAATAATGTTCTTACTAAATGTTAATCCCACTAAACACACTCGGTCACGCCTTACCGTGGGTACAAAGGCTGTAAAGGATAGGCTTAACGCAAGTGAAATATCAAAGACAAAGGAAAAGTGAAAGGGTGGTGTGTTTTCTGTGCGTTAATGAAACGACCAAACGTCATTCAGACATATAGTATATTCGATGTCGTGTTAAGTTTATATGTAAGTAACATGACAATTCTAGATATAGGATAAGATTAAATTTTAGTTTTCTAAATTTTCGCGCAACATGTTCAGCAATCCGTAAATTAGCTCATACAACAATTTTCACACAATAACAAAGTTACCATATCTATTGGAAGTGTTTGTAGGATGTTATAAATCGTAACAAAATGTGACATTGCGAACATAATTTCTTTTACTAAAAACGCGCGACCCAAAAAATGTGGCTATAAAATTTGATTTACGGTCAATCTAAATATAAAAATCACAAAACATGAACCGAGTTACATCACTTGAACAGATATACCGATTGCTTTAATCTAAATACGCTTTTCAATCAGATGTAGTCGAATTCAATAGATTAATGGTTTGCGACCAGCTGTTCGGGCGACCGGCTGTCTATTGGAAAACAGAGGTAACAAAACTTCCAATCTCGTGCCCGGTTAGTTTAACTTTAATTTGCGGTTCTACAACTATTGATTCATAGAATAGAAGAAACAGAAATAGCCGTTAAAGTATTTTCGAGAACATGAAATGTAGATACTCCCTATTAAAATAGGTAAAAAACATTTTACATTAATGTGGCTTAAGCAAATCGTCGAGACGATGTTAAATTTATTTCCTGAACGGTATAGGTAAAAGGGAGATTCGTTATGTTCAATCTAATTAAGGGTAATACTACTGTTCGACTATAATATTACTTGCTTATACCTTTTAGATCCAAGCATAACAGTATAGCCTTTCATGTAGCGTCAGCTGCGGTGGACGGATTGCTATGGGAATATTGATCAAGCAGAACCCTTACAATGGAATGTAAATTTAGGTTATTCTAGTCCAGAGCAATGGTGGAGACCGACTGATATCTGTTAAGGAATCTTGATGAATTCAGAAGAAATTAAGAAAGTCAATTGATTCTGTGAACTCTTCAAACCAATTCCCTATCGTTGGGCATGGGTTTCTTATAGAAGCAGGTGTATAGTTTTCTTCTTGAAAATATTTACGCATAAGTGACACGAACGAATAATTAATTACCATAATAGTTATTTTATTACCGAATTTAAATTTAAATTAACGTGATTATTGATTACGTAAAATTTGTAATGTAAATGAACATCTCAGTTATTCGTGTTATATGAATTAGTAATAAAATTTTGTATAAAAATAATAGTAATAGGTGGTAATTGTGAAGTCTGCAGATTTTATAATTCGTATGCTACTAGCATGATGATACCTGGAATAAGATTAACTTCGAATTAACACTTAACGATCGTATCTTTTCGAAGTATGTAAGTAAATAGTAAAAAATGTTAGCTGGTAATTTAATTGCTGTGTTCTAATGCGCAGATCTAAAACAAATTGAAATCCTAATTCTCTTAGCGGTGTTAGCGGATACTGCCAATCTTTAGAGTCATTAGCGAAGCGATCCAGACAATTTATCGGTAAAAATAATAGGGTGCGACCTCGAATCGGTCACCTAATATCCGTTGGAAACTCGTTCAACTAAAGCAGCCTTAAAACTGGAGCGAGCTTTGATGGCATCATCGGCTCGCAACGACTTTTCATTATGTTCCATTTGTTTGAAATGAAGTTTGTTCTTGAAATGTTGCATTAAAGCTAGCTATCCATTCGCAACGCCCACCGTCTTCGGATTGTGAGTTTTCAATAATATTGACCTAATACAGTATTATAAATTAATTTAGATATTAAATCCCCATACGATGAACCTTGAAAATAAAAGAATATTTTCGTTCTATGCAAGTTCAACCAAGTATTGAAAATTTGCAGTGTTTTGAGCAGATGATTGGGATCTTAATAGTTTGGAGGTTCGTAAGCCCTAAGTAACAAGTTTCGTAATTACATTGATTTTAATTATAAGTCCATTGCAAGTGAACTCTCGCAAAATAATTTTAGCGAATGATATCTATATTTGTTTACAAAAATTGACCGTTCAATAGTATAAAACATAAACCCCATTGTATTTATCAAATATATATAAATCCCCAAGATTTATTCAATTATTTTGAATGAAAGATATCGTTAGTATCAACGTCACTCTAAATTATAGCTAAGCGTAAGAAATTGATTGATCCAAAATCCTTAAAACTTTTCAAATTACGTTTTTGTGTAACGAGCCGTCAATACTTACTTTTTTCTTGAGCTTTAAGAATATTATTTTTAAAAGCTTAACTTGTATTTTGATAAATTATACTTACAAAGACATTGTCCTCGTACTGAGTTGCGCCTTTTTGTCGTTAAATTAGTATTTATTGTGAAAGTTCTTTAAAGTTTGAAATTGACTTAAAAACAACTAATCACTACACACATAGTATAAAACAAAGCAGCTTTCTCTTTCCCTGTATCCCTATGTATGTTTAGATCTTTAAAACTACGCGACGGATTTTGATG
>DWUN01000559.1:0-21613 GCA_018249975.1 Passova gellias
TTCACCTTCACTTCACCTAAGCCACTGGACCGATTTCAATGAAATTTGGTACAGAGATAGACGTGACGTTGGAAAAGTTGGCTAGCTATTTAATAACATGTTTCTATCTCTTATGGTTAACTAACCATGGCTAACTAGCCATAGATATACAGTTGTATGTCTTCGCAAAAGAGGAGGTTGTGGAGCAACATATAGGCTCCATTTTATCCAAGAATTCCCGCGGGGTTGTAATTTACACGGGAAAAACTTTGGGACACACAGATTTCCACGCGGGCGAAGCCGCGGGCAACAACTAGTATTTTATAAGAGGTTATCAAGATTTTAAAACGACAGTATTACTATTTCATAACCCTAAGTTTAAGTAACATCGAGTAAGCTTGTATAGTTGTAATTCAGTGCATCATTTATAAATTATTTCTTCGAAAAAATACGCAACAATCGATAACGTGCGACGACACTAGCTGTAACAGTACCGCCCCGCCCCGCCCCGCCCCGCCCCGCCGCCGTTACCGGCATACTACCTATGCACTTATTGTTAACTAGCTTTGCCCGCGGCTTCGCCCGCATGGAAATTAGTGTGTCACTAAGTTTTTCCTGCGTACACAACGACCCCGCGCGAATTCTAGGATAAAATGTAGCCTACATGTTGCTTCACTTGTTGCGAAGATATACAGTTGATATCATAATATGATATAGTAATTTGCTATTAAATATATCGCGATAAAAGTAAGCTTATATCCTTTCACAAGGTCACGTCTGTACCAAATTTCATTAAAATCGAGCTTCGCAGGCTTAGGCGTGAAAGCGTAGCAGACATACAGACAGACAGATTTACTTTCACAGTTTTAATATTCGTGGGGATGTGTGAAAATTGACCCAACCGTCAACGTCGTCTGCCCGTTCGAGTCGGTCATTCCGTAACCAAGCCGCCCCAGCACACCGCGCGGCCCGTCCGCCGCTCATGCGTAGTTTTAAATCTATGATAAAGTATTTATCATAATGATGTACTGTAAACTACAGTTTCAATCTAGACAAAATGCCAAAGGTGAGTATTATATTTATTTTGATAAGGATTAATACCAAATTAGAGAAAATAGTTAACAATAACCTGATAAATTTAAATTAAAAGTATTAAGCTGGTTACTGTGGCCTAATCTTCAGAGATAAACATATACCATCGCGGACTTTTTTGTAGGTTTTCTAAAAGACAATGTTTTTGTGGAACATTGTTTTCATGTATCTCGTAAGGTTGAGTCAGCGCACGCCATGTAAGCGATCAGGAAGCCCGTTTTCGGCGAACTTTTCGTCAAACAATGAAAAACTATAAAAAAATTAGAAGTAAAAAGTTGCTTATAACGATTTCGAGATTCTCAAGTATATCTATATGAATTTTCACCACAATCGGTTCAGCGGTTTGATCGTGATGTCGTCACAGACAGACAGACAGACAGAAAGACAGAGTTACGAGTACTTTCGCTTTTATAATATTAAGTATGGATTGTTTAATACGAGCATTGAACACTTTATATAGCATTATAGCTTAAATCTTAATAATATCGAAGAAGTGGCAGAGGATCTCGATAACCGTTTTATGGCACATAAAATGAATTGTAAAATCGTAAAATATAACGATAAAAATGTCCGGGAGGTGTCCGGTTGTAATAAAATGGCCATTACATGGCAGATATTGCGAATGCGAATCCGCGCATCCAAACATCTAAGGAGCCGCCCATCATCACGGTCGACGGCCGCCCGATCACATACGCGATATATCCGATTAGCAAATTGCTTACGACGCCTCTCACTCGGCAAGCGATCGATACGTAAGTTGGATGCGAGTCGGGAGCGCGAGGGCGCCGGCGCAGGTGAAAGTGCCGGTTCCCGTCCGACCGGTTCGATTCCGGCGGTGCGTCCGAGCGCGCCGAATTCTCGTAAAACTTTTACTGATAGCCGCAAAAGTTGTCACCAGCGTGGCGGAACTTGATGGAGTTGTCGGGCCATAACTGACGATTTCTGACCATGAATACGCGAATTGGCCAATTTAATGGATTTGACAAACTTTCTGACATCTCGATGAGTCTATAATACAGGCACCGATTTTGATAGTTTACAGTTACATTTTTACTCACTACAATGATCACTTTTATTTATGATTTGAAAAAAAAAAACGATTAAGATATATTCTGTGCTATAACATTTATAACATTAGAAATGCACTTTAAATGTCATTAAACTTAAAGATTGCTGCGTTGAAACGTCGACAATGCATATGACTAAATATATATGTATTGGTTATACACATTTTGTGATGATAGTAAACATTTTCTGGGGATAAATCCGCCCCAAAGTCGGTTAGTGCCATCTGCTTAGAATAATATTGATCAAGTTTATAAAATAAGTGGAGAAGACGAAACAAAGGTGCGTAAAGAGAAATAGAATTATACGGTTGCTTCCAAAGAAGCGGTTAGGACGCAACCTACGGCTCACAGTGAAGCGGTTGTCTAAAACTAACAATAAAATACCAGAAGACATCACAAAAACATACTTTCCTCAAGTTTCCACCGTTGACAATGATATCTGCTCGCGGTGACAATGAGCGAGCGTATCGACATCGCGAGCTTTCATACTCTTCGAGGTTATTGTTGCCGTAATACTTTTTTCGTTGCCGTTGCTTCGAACGGGTTTGTGGGAACTATGAACGGGATACGATCATTACATGCGTCGACATTGATTAAACCATTCTATTGATCGTCAAGTTTCGTTGTAACGGTAACTATCGACACCGTTTTTGTCATCGATTGCTTAAGAATGATCCTATCGTTTCGTTCGTTTCACTGATTAAGTAAATTGGCTTCATTTATTCTACATATATTTCCCGGGTTCACGTTTTAACACCAGGTTATCCGAACGTATAACGATCGGTGAGGTAACATCCAAGCCAAAAGCTTGATCTTATGTTACCCAAATGTCTCTGATTATATCCGTATTTCAATATCACTGTTCGTAATGACTTTGTGGGAATCGAATCAAAGCAAAAAGTAACAGTTATTTGAACTTGTGTGGTGGAAAATGTTGCCAGTGTTTATACGATGTTCAGTTGTTCAGCTGCCGATTGATTCAGCATAGATACTACAATTGTTATCACCACAATAAGCTTATTACAGTACTGTATAATAATATCCTTATTACCATCTCGACCTTCCTTTGAATCAGAAATCAGTCTTTTGAATCAGACTTTTTCAATGTAAATTGGAATTATTGTATCTGAAAAAAGGAACTTTGCAATGAAGCCATTAATCTCTTGGAATGTTTCTAATATTCTTTTTTTCCCACAGACTGATATCGTTAGAAGTGACCCCTCGGCCGGAGCTACAATGCGAGGCGCTGGCGTGGCGACTGGTCGGCCTCCTCGGCGGCGAGCAGGGCTCCGGGCTGCGCGGGCGCACCGCCAAGCTCGCGAGTGCCCTTGTGCAGTATAGCCCTGACGCTAAGGACACCGTGGACAGTAGGAGACGACAGCTGGATGCTGCTGTTCAGGGTGCGTGGAATGCATTTTAATATAACGTAGTACCTTTTTTTAATTATTATTAAAATCACACACATGAAAGAGATACACGTTCAGTGATGGTTTTGCGTTTCAATTTAGTAGCTCAAAATGTATTTAAAGAAATTATTGGCCTCTAGTGTCAAAATAAAGCTAACTTTAAAGTGATTAATATGGCTGGAGAATTCGATCCAATAAATAATTGAAGTAATCCAAGGGAGGTGTTATCGATTAATTATTATGTAGCCGGCAGTACATGCGTGTACATTATTTGCCAGACGATACAATGTTATTGTATCAAGTAGAAGAATGTGTTAACGATGTGTGTTAACGTGGTATTTAAGTCACAGTCACACATTTTATGAGTATTAATGTTCTCATGTGCAGAATAAAAACGTTAATAACATTATGCATATTCTCGTGTGAATATTACTATTTCAGCCGACGTAATTTTTCACCGCACATTTTACGTAAGTGGTAGAAATTTTCGAACACCCAACAATATGCTATTAAGCAGTTAATCCTATGTTCCGTGTGGGTGTAAACAGAGAGGCTGGACATAGCTTTCTCTTTTACGCCTCAATCGATGCAATTAACACTATCTTTTATTGCTAAGCGTAACTTGTTATGAGTACTCGAGGTTACGGGGATACCAGCTCGTGTACTGCTTTTCTAATTTTCACGAGCCATTCGTAACGTTGCCGGAGCGGTTTGCTTTGCACAGTCCCCGGGTTTGATTCGCATCGAGATTTCTTTAGTAATGATTTTTAATGATAATTAGGCAATTTATTAACTTAACTATGTGTGATAACTTGTGTTACGGTAACCGGACAGCTAACGGACATTATATTTATATAGATAATTTTATAATACCAACAGACAGAACAAATATTCCTGCTCATTGTACAAATATTTGTTTTGATCGGGAATCGAACTCATCGCCTCACGAACGAGTCAGTTCCACTGACCACTTAACCAAAAGGCTAGTCAGTTAGACGTATATAAAACCCAATGGTCATATCATAATTAAAACGCAACTAAAAGCGAGGAAAAGTGCTCATGCTATTTCGAAATGAGTTTCAAAAAGTTATCATTGCGTTACCATAGCGAGCGCATGGGAGTGTCCATACTCGTATGTCTCGCGGCATGAAGTCGCGCTGGACACGGGGCCTGAACGCTTCATATGCCCATACGCGCAATGTGTACCAATACTGCACGATTTCTTAACAACATTAGCCTCGTGTTCAGTCAAAAATGAACGAATTAGCACATAATCGTAATGTTTGCGGCAATCGTGCATTGTGATGCTATTTCAATTGTTGTGGAATATATTAACGGTCGATTGCATGAAACGATTATGACTGCTACGGCTTATATGTGAAAACTGGCTTTGTCCGCGGCTTCGCCTGCGTGGAAATTAATGTCTCAGAACGTTTTTATACCCACCATTTAAGCGTCGAGCAAAGTATTTGTATATGGAGATCTGCATTTATCATATAAGTGTATCTCAATTAAACCTGTTCATCTATGACATCGGCGACGACGTTTCTACTCTTGACTATTAAGTTTAATCGTTTTTTCATTAAACTCTGTACTAGGTTTTCGAAGGTTGTTCGAGATCTGGTCAAATCTAGCAAGCTGATGAATTATCAAACTACATACATTTCTTAGTAAAATTAAAGAAGATCCTGGGTAGAGGAGCGAATTGTCGACTAATAGTTTCTGCATAAATACTGGCTTAATCGTAAGGTCAAGTCTACGTACATTATTCACAGTGCAATAAGTATGGAAATATATGTTTACCTTCCTCGCCGACCGGACGAGATAACGCAAAGGATACAGAACGCCTAATGGGCTGATTTCCCCCAGATTATATCTATGAGTAATTTCCTGAAGCGAGTGGCTCGGAACTACTCGAGAGTCTCCTGGAGCGCGGGCGGCGGGTGCTGCCCGCGGCTCTGTGGGTTCACGAGATGAAAGCTCGACGCGCACCGCCGTCCCGGTTTATTTACATATCTATGTGTATTCTAATATTATTATTATACCATCACAATCGACACAAGAAGAAGTAAACGTAAACTCGCAAACCGATAATTTTGAATTTGGATTAAAAATATCAGCTGTATTGTTTTCTCTAGGACTAGGAACTCATGGGCTGACGGCGGACTCTTCGGGCTGCCTGATCTCCCTGCACGTGGCGATGAAGAACGAGCTCCAGCGCCACGTGGAAGTGTACAAGCAGGCGCTGCACAAGCTGGAGGAGTTGGTAGGGATTTTAGAAGTACATAGAATAATTAATACATAATTTATATATTCTATAACGTGATTAGGATGATAAAAACAAAACAAGATCGGTTTAGTACGTCGGTAGGCAAAGAGCAGATCGATGGTTAATAACCTAATAGCTAGATGTTAATAACGTTGTTAATCAGCCACCTCCACCACCGCCTCCTCGACCATCTCCACCAATCCGCAGTGGAGCAAGGTGTGGGAGGATGCTACCGGAGACACTCATGGTTCGCAAAGTCAGCCAATAAAGTAGTTTACAAGAAGTTCAAAGTTTTACTTACTATCAATTATAATTGATTACTACAAAAATCAGTAGATCTAATTTCAACTAGATATTTCATTAACAGAATATTAACCATTTCTGTTGAATCAGTCGTCGGTGACAGTGAGCCAGGACCCGGCGTCGTCCTCGCACCAGCGCCTGCTGGCGCTCTCCCACGCCGACGTGGAGCGACGCCTCATCGACAACAAGTCTCTCCTCACCATCGTGGACAAGCCTGCCCTGCGCCAGCTGCCGACGCTGGTGGCGGCGCTGTCGGCGAGGGTCGAGAGCGACAAGGCCGTGCTGGCTTGCGTCGGCCAGATTAAGAGGAGTGACCCGACGCTGGACTTGAGCGACACTAGGTGAGTTAGTAGTTGTCTTTTCTACACTAGAAATATCCCGCGGTTTTCGGAATGACATTTTTAGTCGGATTAGCATATAAGTGGACCTTCTCACACCCGCTTAGCCCACTATTCCTAATTGATCTATTTAGAACTAAAATATTTTTTAGAATTCGTTCCGTAGTTTCGGAATAAAGGTCAGATGGGCATGTTTATATCTTAACAATCAAAAGATAGAACTTATTCTTTCTATAGGATAGATTACGTAGACAACTTTGTCAAAAACAAGCCAAATAGCAAAGATCGCTCGTGTGTGGTTAAGGTTCAATTTAAAACCATTACATGCATAAATTTTAAACGATTATGAAACTGCGCGAGAGAGCGATGTAAGGAGTGAATATGTTAATCTTCAGAACAAAAAATCCGGAACGACATTTGGAGTTGCATCATCCGGACCGGCGGCGCTCGTAATAACAACATCACCAGCGGACGGAGCGGCCCACCGGCCCGCTGAGCGCACAACATATTAAAATTCCATTTCCTCGTGGATGTACTCGCGTCGATAGCATCTCTCGAGGAAAAGGAAGGTTACCGAGGCTCCTCTATAATATATGTATCGGTTACGAACAATGCTCTGATGAGATTTCGATACGAACATTATCACCGGAGGATTGTAATAGTTTTTCTTTGGCCTTTCTTGATTGTACTGCTGGAATCCGGCGTTAATAAAAAATAATTGCGGAAATATTGTTTGAAATTGGAGTTATATTTTTAATTACGACAGGAAGTATTATGTTTATGTTCATGCAGCGAACCAATAAATTTATATACATTGAAGATTTCATTTTTATTTCGATTTCAATTCGCCCACGTCGACCAGTATCCAGTATAGTAATTTGATTTTGTTTAATATAATATTTGAATGTCCCGCTTGACATGTGCTGCTAGTCTTTTTCTGATTGTCAATTTTCAATTTTTCTAATTCTCTTGACACGAAAGAAATGTTATGTAATTGCCGACATATCCCTGCGTAATATTAATTTGACGCGTAGCTTCAGTATCGGACCGGCCCCGTCACGGTCCACACGGCAGGCGTGTGTTTAACGGTTAAATAGAGATGATTGCCGGTAATAAGATGTTTTCACGCGTCCCGCCGCTCGCGAGCTGCGTCTAGTATGTAATGAGCTAGTGTTTGTGCGACCGATGAGCTGTGACGTTATAGTTTGGTAAATTTCTTTTTATAGCCGACTGACTGATCGAACTGTGATATTGAGATATAATAAAAAATCTTTTTTTTATTTTTATACTATAAACGGGACTCAATCGCGCACTATTTTAATCGAAGTATTTACCTCGACTCTCGACGTTTCGGTCAGGTTTTCGGACAGTACTCGTGACCGCGGCCGCGGCCGTTGCATTGCGGCCGAAACGTCGAGAGTCGAGGTAAATACTTCGATTAAAATAGTGCGCGATTGAGTCCCGTTTATAGTATAAAAACATGAATACAAATCGTGTAAGCTTAAAATAATATAAAATCGTTTACGCATTTAATGAAGTTCAATGAATGATTAATGACTGAATGCTTTATTTTCTTAAACATGGCACATAAAGATGACATTTATACATAATCAAGCGGTAAAATCAGCGTGAAAACATTTAATCCGCTATTGGATTAATTGTAATATTGTATGACACTACAAAACAACAATTAGAACTACAAATTTAACAAGAGCATTACGTTAGCAGCAGTAAGAAGCCAAATGTCTGAAAAATCTAGATAACATTGACGAGAATAATAAAGAATAACAACATAATCTTCATTCACCATCCGGGCAGGCCATGTTACTTCATGGGTAAAAATTCAAATATACTAAATTCCACACAGAAGACATGAATTACTTTCTTCTTAACATTATTATTACCTATAGTATTAAATCACAGTAACGTATAATTTACACATACAAGTTCGCTCACGATAACATCTCCAAATTATCGTTCATTTAAAGCCACATACGTCTCAATGTAATAACAGTTATTGAAGTTTGGACATTAAGTATGACCTCCTTAGGATTCGTTATGTAACAAACGTGATTAAAATTGACTGCCGCTAGCGTGTGTAGTGATGCCACAAAACATTGAAGTAAGTTTAATTTGCATGAGTATCTGCTAATAGCAATTTCACGTGATAGTTTTCGTACGGCATTGACGTCAACAGGCACGCGAAGTAGACAATGACTTGATCTTTAACGTTTATCATACTCTGAAAAACGAATTTATATCAAAACAAATACGCGGCTCGGGGGAAGCAGCCACAAGAGGAAAGATATCCGCAACCTTATTATATTATTTCAAAATTAATTAAATCACAAAATGCTTTACACGTAATTTAGTACTAAAAATCTCATCAAAAAAATTCATCGGTGTTCACTGAATAGAAATACTAATATTTGGGTTATGAAAGACTTCGAGCAATTTCTGCGACACAAAACACACACATACACACACATAGATGCACGAAACGGGTATCTCCGGATGTGGTCGGGCTTATGACAGTATATCTGGATCGGATATACGAAATGTTAATTCCGTCATATCTGATACAAGTTATGGAAGAAGTTAAATCAACTCGATTGGAAATGGCCAATTTGAATACCTCAGCCCCGGCGATAGGCGCGGACGCCGGTGACAACAGGAAATATAGAATTGGACCGGAACCCGTGACGTGGATCCTGATTATCTAGTATGGATAAAAGAAGTGCATTAAAAAATATTTTTATAAATGAAAATATCGTAAGGAATCGAACAGTTTAGGGTTCTCCCTAATGTGTTCTGTGGAGTGCGAAATCTGCCGAAGTCTGCCGAAGTATGTTTCTGTTGCCACCTTCAGTACCTAAATTCGATTATGAAAGCCCATTTATCTCCCAAATATCTCGGGAGTCAAATGTACTTCACATTGACGGAAATTGTTTGCGATTCTATAAGTGGAATATTAATTTTATCTTCAAGAGCGTCTTCGTGTGACATAACATGATCGCTCATGTTATGGCTCACAGCGAGGAATGCATGTGTTTGCTGACCACTCTTAAAGCTCGCAGCTTGCTGAAAGGTTACGCTTCAGCTCGCAATTTTCCTTGACACTTTATCAAATGTTTTTCAGCAAATTTTACTCGATACTGCCGCGGACTTGTTTAAAAACAATACTTTGTGGATTGATATAAATGTACAATGTTAAATATGTTTTCGATTCGAGCCCCAAAAGACCAGACGCTGGACTTACGCAATGTCAATAGATAGCACTATAATATGTCATAACGTACAAATGTGAATATTTGACGACTTTCTCGCCGGCTTGTGGCTTGTGTAACGGAGAAATCAGTGATAAGTGCAAATCACTCGTGTTTGGTGCTAAATGCTTTTAAATGGCTTTTCAGTTGTATTTTTATAAAAACGTACGACGCCAAGTAACAGTTAACCGCACTGTATGAGCGTGTTTATTAGTTTTTGTACTATTTTCGATATCATAGTTTCAAATATGTATATGAGGTTATCGCATGGACCTGGACAAGTTATGGGCTACGGGTATATATTTTTTCTTGAATTTCATCGCTGATTTATAATTCATAATAATAATCATAACATTATGATTATTACTCTAGCTATTATTTGCCGACATCCGTGATAGCTTCGGCGTGTGGAGCTTCAAAAAAGTCTTTTCCTTTCTGTCTCTATTGCTCCAAGTTCAAAGGAGTCTGTCGCTCCCGGTATGTTGCTTACGTAACGCATAACAAATGACAGTTGGCAAACGGTGCGGTATGCTCGTGCGCCGGCTGTATGGCGGGTGACTGTCAATGGCGCATCTTCACGTTTCCGGCGTCGGGAAGCGCATTAAGCGGTCGATCCGATGCGCCACCGTTAGCTTTATACCCTTTAAGCTTCGTGGGAGCCTTTCATAATGATTTGATAATGTAACCGACTGTCAGATATCGTTATGTATTATATTTAAATCATGTAAAGAACGGTTTTAAATTTCTTACGATGCGTCTTTTTGAAGTTTGGAATATCTTTTAAAGGTGATAGTTAATATTTAAATAGTCACGAATACCACATTTCAGACATAAATAAAGAACGCTTGTAATGTTTTTTTCATTTATTGAAAGTTACGTTATTGAGAATGATTTTTAGTTCAATCAACTATTCGTGACTAATTTTATTCTCTATACACAAAAACTATGTAAGTAATTAGGTATGCGCCATTTTGTATAGCTCTATCACCGTAGTACAGAATACTGTAAGTATAATAAATGTAATTTTTATTAGAAATGTTATATTTCCTTTTCCTTTCGCAACACCTGTAGAGCGCGTAACATACACAACTCTGGGTAGTTAAGAATAATTAGAAGTGGTTATTTTCTTATAACAAAGCTCGTCCGTAACAAAGGCGATACGATCTTTCTCACGTCTAGAATAACACACGAAAAGAAAGTTATTGTGTAATATCTGAGATTCTGCCATTTTATTATATTAGTGTACGAGCAATTAATCATCGGTTTGATTAATTATTTACGGTTTGCAGAAAGAAAGTCCGTTATGTATGTTTATATAGGTATAGAAGGTTTGTTGGTTATAGTCTATCACCAAGTGCGAATTGGCAGACTTCACACACCTCAGAAAATTATGTATTTTATGTCATAAATACTCTAGAACGCATTACAATGACAATTACAACTGCACCCTTCGACTCAGACATTTGTTGGTGCAACTTGACGAGTATCCTCAGTGCCAGCTGAATATCTAGAACTGACGGAGGCTCTCGTCGGTGTGCTTTACTACATATACTCGATTACTCACTTCTAAACTATATGTTATCATAATAACATCCTGTCAAGTCCCTAACGGGGCAGGCGAAGAACACCGAGTGCCAGACATCAGTCTCCCGTTTATCACTCATGTCGTAGGTACAGGCATTTTCGGAAAGTTCTGACTCCTCGGTCAGTCAGTATCGAACTTATTATATATAAATGTGTAAAACTTTATCTCTATTCCAGGCCGGTAGCAGGAGTCTTGATGAGCTACTCCCGCGGCTGCGCGGCGGTCCTCACGCAGATGACCGAGGGCTGCAGCGCGGAGTCCGTCCCGCGCTCGCCCACCGACTCCGCCAGCGACGGCTACCACTCGGACAGTGATGATTCTCATCAACACCCTGACAGGTGCGTTAGTATTGATAAATAAAAATAATCGGAACAATTCCACATACGCCGACCGATTCCAAATTAGGCAATTTAATGGCTGTGCTGTGGTAACCGGAAAGCTGATATACTTGGATACTGTTTAATACTTATGTAAATGTTTCTTCTATACGGACACAGAAGAAATGAATGTGCTCATCACATAAATGTTTGTCCCGAGTGAGACCTAAACCTACAACTCTAAATTAGCAATCAGGTTCGCAAATCTTGCTCCCATGAGCTTTGCTGGGGCTAAGCGTCAGTCAAATTGCGATTTCTGCTCATTGCGTTCCAGGAGCAAGCTGGTCTCCCAATACTCCGCGGTGTGGTCCCGCGCGGCAGACGAGGTACTCCCGGCGCTGGCTTCTTTAGAACAGTTGCGGCAGACTCCACATCTCAAGTACAAGATCGTTTTCTCCGTTGTCGTAGTAAGTAAACCGTAAGGAGTAAAAGAGAAAGTAGAGATATTGATCATGCCTTGCATAGGAATTACGATTTTTCCCCACAGTTTTGGATGGGACTTTTTTTCAGGTTTCTATTTCGTTAGAAGTATTATTTCGGGCATCCTAGCGCCAAGTTACTTTGCATTAAAATAGTTTACCCGTAGTTTAATGATTGCTACTGTATAATTTAACAGTTTATGTATTAAAACGATGCAAGCTCTCTAGCAGCTAGTGGATCTGTTTTTTAGAATTCAGGGTGATTTTTTAGCATATTGTTCGTTCTTCTAAAATGTTTATATAGGCAATCTTCGGAGTAATTGTGTTTCGAGAGTCAAATTAAGCCAAATTCATGATGTCGTAAGCAAGTAAAGTCGTGCAAAGTGGCTCGTCCTCCCGCTATGAGACATGTACTCGCAAAAGATATTCCAATACCGACACGTGTTTCGCCTCGCAACGGACATCATCGAGGTTCGCTGCAAAGTGTTGATTAGTGAGTGTTAATGTGTGTACATCTGTCCCTTTCTGCAATCCCACAGCTATCTTTCCGAGCGGCTATCGGTCTCCGTGACCGACGATTAGCGGAAGTGAAAGCATTGCTGGGGTCCGAATCCGACAGTACACCCGGCATGACAGGTTTCGTTGCGGCCGCCATGCGGTTGCTTCGAAGCACCGCGCACACCTTCCCGCTCGGGGACGCCGAGAGGACTGTAATCAATCAAGTGAGTTGTATACTTAACGATCGGTTCAATGGAGATTTATGGCAACATTCAATATTTTAGACATTGATGCATGTAATGCTTATAATGTATGAGACATTGAAAGATGTGCGTTAGACTAGTCTGCGGGGTCAGCGGCCAGCGACCCTAACGGCTGAACCGGAAGTTGTGGCTTCAGCTCCCATTCGGAAGAAATATGACGTGTAATAAGCATAATTGTTTATTCTGAGTTTTCCGATTTCTATAGTGAGCGGTTTGGCTATTTTGAGATCAGGCGGCCGTATTGAAGTGGTTCCAACATATAATAAATAGTTTACCCGTTTTCTACATTAATTGTGAAAAAAAAATGGTCTTTTATAATCGGACCAAATTGCAGGTGGTGAGCACTCTCAGGGAGTACCCATGTTTAGCGACGTGCGGAGCGCTGCACGCGCTGGTGGCGGCGGCCTGCCGCGCGGCCTGGGCGCTCAGTCTGCACACGCCGGCCCTGCGCATCGACACGGACTTCACACCGGGTAACGCATGCCATTTATCATCTTAGTCCTCGAGAGTAACCATTCCACGTTACCGATCTGGACATATACTAAATTCTACTAACTGCACTTGCAATGACAAATACTGCATTTATTTATTATATTTATGCATTTATTACATAAACACTAATCGATGAACATGAATGTCACAACAATATTATCTCCGTAGTGCTATTACCGATGAATATTAACCAATTAATAGTCTTATTTCCACTGTCCTGGTCGCGATCGTTGGCGCGTGTCCACGGGCGGCAGCGGCATTTATGGCAGCTTCCAAATCGTGTGTTATAAATATAAAGTACGTAAAAATATCATAGACAACGAGTGTATTAGCTACTATATTGCTCGTCAATGAAGGAGGTGTACATTGTGTGTATCGAATTAGCCATTAAAACACATGTACCTAAGGAATGTAAGGACGACCGTAAATAAACATACGAGTACGCTGTATACGTTACAGTTCTCCATAATAAATGCACTCTTAGGCGCGTGAGGTCTGCCAATCGATGCCCGGCAGACCTCAACGGTGGACCTTAAACCTGATTAGGAGAGGGCCGGCCGATCGGCGTCTAGTAGTCGATAATCGAAGGGTTTAAAACGGTAACGCTTAACATATCTGTTTCCAGTTGTGATGAACCCAGAGAAGCACGTCCGGTACTCACTGAACGACTCCAGAGAGAGACGCTCGGACCTGATCAAGTCCTTCGTGTGGCCCGCGCTCATGGACGGCAGCCGCTGCGTCTTCAGGGCCATCGTGCTCACGTAACTCACGCTCGCACGCCGCCCGGGACCGGAGGAGCATGTGACCTTGGTGTCAGTGACATATTCATTTGAGGACCCGTGTTAAAATTTTGCTATTTGACATAAAAATAGTATTTTGTAAAAGAAATTCTGAACCGCATCAGTAAACTATGACTAGTTAAGTTAATTAAATTATTATTTATGCACAACGTAACTTAACATTCCTGATTGATATTAATATTTTTGCTAAAACTGTATCATATATTTACAGGTTTCAAAAATTGTTATATTCTGTTAATATTTTTAAATTTTTATGTTATTTGTAAGATAATGTTTTAATTAAATTATGCTTAAGAAACTGCATGGTTTGATTTTTCTTTCAGTTTTTGGTTTATTTTTTAAATATCTTTAGGTAATCTCCAGGCAGTATCCGGTGCTCATCCGTAATAGAAGAAAGGAAAAGATAGAATCTTACTTGACATATTATCATGTTGTATCGATGTCGACGTTGTGAGGAATGTATCGATAGTGAACAAGTTCCCGTTATCCAAATGTCGAATGCGGAGCCAGAAACTTAAGCAATCGAGTTGGTACTTGTTCTACTATAGTACTAGTACTGTGACCCGATTGGTTCTAAGTCGAAGCCGAAGGTGGCAATGCGTTTGCATCCATAATCAAGAACCAACCGCATGACAATACCCGTTATTACATACTTCTACTATCAATAACTCTATGTCAAATTAGATATGAGTACAATATAATTAAATATGAAATCTAGAGTGACTTTTTTCTAGATGCATGATTCCGGATTACAATTTTTGCTGTGGAATTTCTTTTATTCTACGTCAATGTGACTAATATTGAACACATATCGATGACTAAGTAACAATATCGGATATATTATATCTATCGAACAATGATTAGATAAATAGGACGCAAAAATGTGGACAATATAAGCCGCCTACGTGATACCCGGCCGATAGTAAGCTTACAACTCTCTTTAGGTGAACCAATAGTTGTGTTTCAGTGACATTAACTAAACGTCATTCCAAAATAACTCGAAATATTGTCGATCGAAGTTGGTGAAATTTACAAATATCTGCAACGAAGACATTGAGACATTGGTTGCAAATTGTTTGAAATTACGTAATCATGAGTCACTATCCTCCACCCGGACCTCCACCCCCGCCGTACTACGGGCCACCTCACCCGTGGCATCCTCCCCCACCGCCTCACCCCTATCCTTACCCTCCACCGCCTCACGATCATCCTCCACCACCGGTTCCATACCCATATTTCGTTCCTGGAGCCGTAATGATGCCAGTACCGCTCGGCCCTCCCCCTGAGGCACCGACTCAGCCAACTTATATAACCAACTACATCTATCACGGAGAGAGTTCCAACAACAACGCACAATCTACTGATCTGGTGCAAATTGCGGAAAATGCTGGTGATTTCGATTGGTTGCCGTCCACTGCCACCACCGCGGCGCATCTCTCCGGCAGAGCCGTCCTCGGAGGCCACGAAGGTTGGGACGGAAGCCCTCTATGGGTCATCAGAGCCTGGCACAGCGGCGACTTGATACCCGGTAAGCTCTCCGTGAGACACAACGCAGCATCAATAATGTACAACGGTAAGGAGATTCCAGTGCAGAATATTGAAGTGCTCTGCGCAAAGCCCGAAAGCTTGCGCTGGGTTCCGGCGTCCAATGGTAGCGTACCTCCCGCGGCGATACCGGGCGGCAGGACGTCCTCCGGGGAGACTCTGTACGTCGGGAGAGCGAGGCATCAACTCTCAATAACGCCAGGAAAAGTGCACCCAAGTCATAAGTGTTGCTACATTTCGTTCGGCGGTGCTGAAGTTTCCCATAAAATGTACGATGTTTTGTGCAGAATCAGCTAAACGCGATAGGTCATATAGTGATCCGTAAAGTAACAGGCAGACGAACAATTTGATATGAGTTTAATAAACGAACGAAATCTTTAACGGACCGCTAGTAGTGAATAAAATTGATATTATAAATCAAAGATCATAGTATTTGGTTTGAAAATGTTAATTTGAATTCTGTCGATTTGTTCATTTGAAATACTTGTTTCACTGATAATATTGCGCTATCGGGTGTTTTCGAGCGATAAGTGGACGTGGATTGGTATGGCCTGTTGTATGATATCTGATCTGAAATGTGTCGTAGATGTTTGTTGATATTAAAATATATATACGATAAAACTATGTTGTTTTTTTTCTTTACTTTAATTACATTGATTCATTTTATTCTATTATATCGTGGGTTACAGTTAACCACGCGAGATTAAAAAATCAATCCACCGATATTTTGAAAAATCTTCAGCACTATTTATGGAGAACAAAGACGAAGGCAGAATGACCCACTGCTACTCATATTTTATTATACTTACTAGAAAATACAGAAATTGATAGCCTGCCTACACCAGTATTTATGGCGACTACCATTCTTATCCCCATTTCTTTCTTTATTACCATTACAGCAGCATTTTCATTTGTATTATGTTCTGTTTTTTATCAGGTATTCCTAGTTCTTTTTTTAAATATACTTTAACAGCAAAATAATCCGGATAACTCTGAGTACGTCTGAATCTCATATCTTTATTATGTTATTTCACAGAGCCGTACGACATCCGAGACATCTAAGTGAAATCACCTCTCCAATTGACTTTAATTACTCGTGAGACGCATTTTTTAACAAATAAGATAGCGATTAGGAACTTTATCACAATAATATTAAGATTTAGGCTAACGGCATGGCTAATTTTGTAAATATTAGTGGTAATAAATTCGTCTTAGATAAGTTTCGTGTTGTCCTGTGAATATTATACACTTTGTACCATTTCCCAATAAAGGTCTGTACCATACCCAGTACCTAATGTGAATTCGATGGATAGATATCACTAATTATATTCTTCATTATGAGTAATATGTGACGTACAGACCGTTTAAAGAATGTCATTAGTCTAGTCGTGACCGCGGCCGTTGCATTGCGGCCAAAACTTCGAGAGTCGAGGTAAATACTTCGATTAAAATAGTACGCGATTAAGTCCCGTTTATAGTATTACAAAAAAAATGTCATTATCTTCTTGAATTTTTAATAAGTAATTTCTAAAATTTCTATATTGTTACGGGTAACTTGTAAGTTGACGGTAGTTTATTTATTTCACTAGCCACATCACACATGCTTCGCGCGTCGCGCACGGTGTGTCTACGAGTATATGCTCTTATGAGAATACTTATCTTTTAAATTGTAATAGCTGACAAACATATAACACAATGAGGGAGTTTACTTAGTTGAACGTGCTTTAAGTCGGAGTGCAGCGATGCTGTTAAAATAAGGTGATAATATTCGTTCAATTTACCTTTCTTGAAAATGTTAAATTATCTTATCGACCGAATGTCCTGAATCATATAATCGTGCCGTAAATAAAAATTGTATCAGAGTAGTTTCCTCACAGTATTAATTTGAATTACATTTACACATATACAAGAAGTACGCCTGCATAATTAGTGTTTGTTTAAATATCAACTAAAAATACGTAACACTCATGTTAGGGTACTTCAATAAACAGAGCAATGTACATACATTCAATTTAGAGGACAAGTTAATACAAACATCGAGCCTGATAACAAACACTACAGATTGGAATTGCGTTCGGCGATCGAACGGCATATTAAGCGAGAGGGAAATTTCAATCAATCATTCAACAAACTATTTGTTTAATGACAATTAGTGAAATAAGTTTCAAGTGAGCTGGATACGTTGCGCGGTATTCACGGCCATCTTTATTAATGTTTTATTGTATTACTGTGGAATACCGTAGTGTTCCGTTCTAGTTGTCGTCGCTTCAAAACGTCAATGGTGAAAATGAATTGTACTTGTTAATAAGTAAAGAAACAATTCCGCTGCCGACAACGACAATAACGTTGCTTTTGTCGCTTTATTCAAATTACCTCGTCCGGGACGACGTCCCCTTCCGTTATGAATGTTAAAATACCTAACTTCATTTGCCATCTTAATTGACACATTTTAACGGTTACATCAAAAGTTGAGACATGACATATTTCAAAATTTAAATAAGCTCTTTGGGTTTTTGTAATTCAAGGTGTTCCTAAATAGGGAATATTTTAAGTTTTATTTCCTTTTATGAATAGTTGTATAGTAATCCATAGTATAAAACTACCAGTATATACTACGTATGTTGTGTTCTGGACTGAAATCCGGAGTTACATTTTTTTCAGCAACCTTTGAATGTCACAGAGCGGCGGTTAGGTATTTCGTATTAGGTAAAGCTAACAGAACGAATTAGATTAAGATCTGTAAGATTAACTTAGTTTGTTAGTAAGTAAATAAATAAAAATTCTGTACGTTCACGATAATAGAATTAGTATAAAAAAAAACTATTCAGGAGATTCTAAGGAACTCAAAGAAAATTGAAGAAGATAAATCTGTCCCGAAAGATAAATTTCCGATTCTGGTTCACAGAATCTATTCGCAAATTCATGGAAACGTCCTTAATCGTAATCTGTTGGAACAGGAGTAATCCAATCGTTGTCAAAAACTTCTGTAATTTGCACTCGTCGTGTAAAGCGGGGCGCGGAGAATAAATACGGCACGAGGCTCTCGAACGCTGGTCACGGCATGAACGAGACGGATAGCTGGCAGCTGGCGCTCTCCAGCACTGAGAATTGGTGGAACGAATCGGTACCGAGTTATGTTTATATGTATATAGTTAGTCGTGTAAGGTATCATTATTTTTGTGAATAGAATGTCATTGTTCCTTGGAACAAACTTTGCGAAGAATATTGAAGTCGTCAGATAGGAAAGTAAAATCCTCATGGAGTAATCCTTGTGTTATTTTGAGAAACAAAACATGTTTATAGCGAAGTAGACAATTTGATTTTATCTCCAGTGTTATCGTTAAATAATTTTCTGTTTGGTTATGACTGTAATGGGTTGTTAGTATTTTCACCGATTTGCAGCTAACTAAAACAGAGGTTTGCATTTTCTGCTTACTTATACCTCCACTGTTCCTCCTTGATATTTTTACAGAATGATAGCTAAACTTACTTTGATATTTTACGTAAATATATTCGTAACTCGTACAACGACTGTTCGGGGAAATTCTAATTCCATATCTGATGTTCATTAAGATGGAGACAGAATTTATTAATAAATTGTCTTCGACAATTTCAACGTTCTGGGGAAATATAATACTTGCCAAACTTATCCAAAAATTGTAATTACAGACATTTTCAGCATTATCTATGAATTTAGCTTTGGAACAATAATAATATTTATTTTTAATGTTGATATCGCAATTGTGTTTCGATTAGAAGGATATTTGTGCCTGCTTGCATCGACACTTCATATCAGCGGTAGTCTAGCAACACTTCTGCGAATACCTACTCTAAAACGTATTTAATATTGTTTATATGGTACAAATACGTCATTCACAGTCTTACATTCGGCTCGAAGGACTGATTATTACCATGCCATTTACTAACAAAAAGCGTCAAAGTATTAGAAGGCGAGTTGGCCTTTTACTCGAGAGTTTTATTTTATGACGTTCAGTGTGATTATTTCAAGACGGTTAACATGCGAGACAAAAAGAAAAACGAAATTTTGAGACATACAAGCGATCAGTGGCATTCACCTACCAGTATCCTATGTGTGTGCGTATAGGGTTGCGTTAATTGTCGCAGTACACAATTTTGTCTCAATTTAATCAAAGTTTTAAAATGAGTAATGAGATCATTCGAAACCCAGCGCGATCTTGGCTACTTGGACCTCTACGCCAGCGGGGCGATCTAATCGAAGCAATTACACCACTTGGCTGCGTGATGTTTGCGTTGAAGACGTAAGACTCGTGCACATTTTGCTGGCGAAATACGAGTCAAGAGGTCCGTAATAATACCAACATTCACTTTGTCAAAGTTTATGATAGTGGAAGTGCTGATAAATAACTAGATTTAAATTGTGCAGTTTTGTTTAATCGTATCGCGATCAGGAGCGGTGGTGTTGGAGTTTCCTGTATGAATGACAGCGCTGGTCTATTTGTGTATGTTAATAGCCGCGAATAACACGTTACAATCTGAATCATTGTTCAAAAATTATATGTAAATTTATAAATGAGTGGATTGAGTTTGCAAACAGATTTACAACAATAGGGGTTGCGGCCACAAAATAGAATTACTCTCGATTTTTACTTAACCGCGTTGACTAGTGATATGCAAATTGTTAGTGGAAAAATGTTGTATTAGTTTCTGCAATTGAATAGTACGTAATATTGTAGTTCGACGTATTGCTTAGAGATTTTCCTTTTAGAAGCGAACTAAAGCAAGCTCTTAACGGCGGGAAGTTCGCAAGTTCGGAAGTAACGCATCGAGCGACGCATGAATAGTCATAAATGCATCGTTACCGACATCTCCATTGTATCGTAACAGTTTTAGGGTTACGGTACGGTTACGGTATCTAGTTAATCTAGGAATCTCGTACATCAGTGCTAGTGTAAGTATGGCTGAATATTTGACATTTTTATTTCCTAATAAAGTTAAACGGTGATGTAATGAGCACCTTATACGAGCCAATAAATGCGCAGTGTGTCATGTTGATCAATTTCAAATTTGTAAAATCATTCTGTACATAGATCGACATTTTCACACTTCTATGTTATTTGTAAAGAGAAGTTATTTGTAAAGTAGTGTAACGATTACATTTTGTTGGTCGTCGCAATAACGAGCGTACGTATTTGTGTAATATATTGCTACTTTTGATATAAAATAGAATATATTAAATAAAAGTAATAGTAAAGTGATCAAAGAGATGGCTTCGAAACTACACGATCTGGATGTGGATGCGGTTGTTAGAGTGTTGGAGAGCTGGGAGATGACGGAGTTCGTGGGGTTCGTGGCGGACAAGCAGATCGACGGACGGAAATTAACGGTGAGTGTTAACTTGACGTATTTTCTCGCCATTGCAACAAAGATTATGTTAAAATATTGTATATAAATACTTCAAAATATATGCAGTTAATTACAGAAGAAACCTTTATTTGCAACAAAGGCGTAAAATACATGTATGAAACGCGAAAAAAAGGAGTCATGATATGTTGCGGTCCTTTGCATTAAATATGTGTTCCGATATTTAATTTGATCGTTTATCAGCTCCCTGTTAATTATATCATAGTATCTGAATTGGGATTAGGGGTCGCGTGGCTCTAACATATAACAATAAATATGTCGCAAGCGAAAACAACAAATCGACGGTTGGGTCATTTAATTTCATGAATTAATGAATTTATCAAGTTTAACATAGGATTCGTGAAAGCGATGATATTCTATGGGATGATGTGCGAACGTCTACCGAGCGGGGAACGAGGCGCACGGAACATACTCGTAAACATCTATTTATATTTCAACTAGCTGACCCGGCCACGCGTTGCTGTGGCTAAAGTTTTTGTTATATTACATTATAGTAAACAATCTAGGAGGA
>DWUN01000560.1:0-21578 GCA_018249975.1 Passova gellias
GCAGTACCCAACCCGGGATTTGAACCCAGGACCTCCCGATCGGCAGTCGCGCTAGCAACCGCACGACCAACGAATATCTGTATGTATCCAATTAAATTCCATACACAATGGTTCCAAAGAGCCCGAGAGACCGTACGTAACATTTTTACAAATCTTCCTTTGTTCGGCGTTCAAACAGCTCATTATTTCCTAATTATATTTACGTGCACGCAGATATGAATTCGCGGCACTGCGAGGTTGCTATCGCGTTGAAATACGCACGCAAATATGTATAAAATAAGACCACGTGCACAACAATGTTCCCGCTCGCTCGACACCGAAATCCCGTTGCCTCGAGTCCTGTTTATTTAAATACTAGAAAAACTCGTGTACCATTATCTCCATCTTAATGTCTTCTTGCCTCGAACGTAATGCCAGCGCAGATTGCAGATAAACGTAAAAAAATAGTGCGCTGTAATTTGAACTTTTTTTTTGTATTCATCCCGTATTTTATACTGTTTTTCTTTTCTAAGCGTGGAACAGTGTCATACTTTTATTATTTATATCGTGGGACAAAATATCATTGAAATAGTATTATAGTACGAGCGTACAGTAAAGCAAGGAACCCATGCGTCGTGTGTCTACTGAAGGAAATGACAAAAACTATAAATCGAAATAGCTTAGTTAACAATATCAGAGTGCAGTTGGGCCCGCCGGCGCGGAAGCGTGGCGGTCACGGGCGCTGGCTCCAATTTACAAGGTCAGCCATTCGAACTGCGATCGCTCATAACTATCGGTTTCCTCTCCACGATATAGACGAGATATTTACGAACTTCGCATTTAGTACCGATATGAGTAACAATAACTACTAGTGTTCGCCCGCTGCTCAAAATTCGAACATAGATCTGAGGAAAACATAGCAATTTGCACAATTCGAGCTTATTTAAAACTTTCTAACTGCTGCTACCGAACGAACAGGCGAACCAAACTAACCTTCTTAAATACAACTACGAGTATACTATGAAATTATTACAATACGTATTACTTTTTTTTCATTGTAATATTGTAGCTGTTTTTCTTTACTTTTTTGTTTTGTTATTATTCTTTTTTTGTGTGTTGTCCTATTTTATTAAGTGCTGGCGTAAAACTGTAAATAAAAATGTTTCTTTCTATTAACTTAGTATAGACAAGCGCAGCAATTCGGGATCAAATGCATCGCGTTCCAAGCTATAGTTTAAATTATCTCGTCACCTAAATAATAACATAACGGTACGAACGTACTCAATGAACGCCGCCGGTCGTTCCCGATGGCGGCGCCCGAGATATGAGCTGATTACGTCTGAACCGAATGTATGCTCGTTTGTCTCGCGCCAAGTGGCTATTATTGGTGAAAGTGTTGTTTGGTTTCGCCCGCATGTTTTGTGAGACTGTATACCAATTTATATATCACAGGTATCACAAGCGAGCGATATAGAGCGAGGAATATTTAGCACTTTGATTAATCGATATAATTGTTATTCCGTGAACATTCAAGAGAGTACCCTTCTCCTATGTTTTATTAATAACGCAAGCTTTGTATACATTTTTGCAAATAACTAACAAAACATACATTAAGAAACATTTCGGCGTTGGAATACCCATAACTCATTTCAAGATTAACAAATTTATTTTATCAATTTTTTATTCAAAAGATTGAACCCTGACCCGTGATACATTATTACTCATCTCACTCTTAATCATGTGTTAACTTCACTGTCAGTCTTAAACTAGCGTTGAAACAAATGTACAGTTTAATGTTGATATATATCTGAAATGTACTTGAAAATGAGTATTGCAAATTTTGCATTCAGTTTGAATGATCCAACTCCTGGCACCTATTTTTGCAGCTGGCCTAATTGTATTTTATATTTCATATTTTCAGGTAAGTTATCTCACAAGCAGTAAATTGTAATACAACGCGTGCAATGTAATCTTAAATACCACTTAAACCTATATCCAGCTATTATTTAGTGTCTTAGATACAAGTATTACTCTTCGCTATAGCGGTATATTGTCCTAGGTTCACAATTAAGCTCATCGCCAACATATTTACCGGTATGGGGCATGTGTCTAAAAGACGTTACTAAATGTATAGTACTTTTTTCTGTATAAAAAGCTGAAAATTATATTTTCGGGCTCAGAAATTGTAAATTATTGTTTAACGAAGGTATCGTTAAAAAGGAAAAGAAACAACTCAGAGCTTTAAAAAGACGTAAAAAGTCTACTTATAGACTTTTTCTGATAACTATGGTTTGTAATTAATATGATTAATTATTAATATGTACATTGCACTATTCATACATAACGCAAACTCTTTTCTGAATATCCACATTCAATTAAACTCAACCTTATTTCGTTAACCATACAGCCTTAACGATATGGATGTGTTATGAATCATGATAATGAAATTTTAAAACAAAAACTTCAGCGGGCTTTGAGTAGGCAATCTTTTGATTGATGGACCCGGTACGGAGTGCGTTTCCACTGGCATACGATTGGAAAAATGACAATGTTTTTTAAGAAAATATTTACAAGTAAACTGCGCATCTATCAGATAAGCGTCCTACTCCGTATACAGGACGTATTAACTCTTTTCATAAGGCACAATTGCATCCAAATGCCAGCCTGTACCAAATAAAAAAATCTGTTAATTTCTATCGGATACTACTTGACTCAATATCTATCTATCTGAACTTTTTAATTATATTTTGTTCTAAAATGATTCAATACTTATATTCTTTGCAATTAAAAAAAAACTTGTCTTATATTATTTCGCTGGCCTATTCGTTGGCATTCTCCCACGAGAGTGACTCACACCAACCGGTAGGACTTAAAAGGAGTTGCAGCCATTATCTGGATAGAATTCAATTGTTAATCAAACTTTAATCAATGATTTTCTTTATACATGTATGTATGAAGGGAAGAAAGTTCAAAACGAAATCCTTACTATAGTTTATGTACCGGATAACACAGTGGAGATGAACTCAATCAACGCACAAACGAAATATGAAATTGAATTCTACATTAGTTACTTATTACTTTTTAAATTACACGCAGGAAAGTAATTGCTTCGAGTGCGATTGGATTTTTAATTTAATATAGTATAGCAGCGCCCGGGCGGTACCGACATTATCATACTGGTATTTACGAGATGTGGCACTAATTGCGTTGCTAGATATTAATTGATCGAGGCTTTTATCTAGCGAAATTTAATTAGCACTTAGTGTATAAGATTATTAATTTTTGGTTCATCGTACTAGCACTTTTGTATTATGCCAAAAGTTTTTCATAATTCTTATTATTGTTATAACATAACACCAGGTTAATAACGAGGAAGGCAGATAGCTGATCCTTACAGATCTGATATTCTTCTTGATATTAATCACTTCCTCTACAGATTTTGAAGAGTTCTAACTTCTCCATCAAGCAGTACCTGACCTATTTGGTCTAAATAGGAAAGCCTGGGCCTCCATTAGAACCAGTATCCAATATTATCAATTGTTGTTTATATTATTATCAATTGTTGTTTAATTACTTCTTGAATGACAAATACTTATTTTAATATTTCCTATATTAATTGACAACCATACATATTGTATCAACGTATACAGACTAGTACTAAATGGCATATTGGTTTAATAGTTATGAGAGTAGAAACCATGATTCTCAAGACAGAGGCAGTAAATTCAATTCCCGTGAATTCAGCATATGATAAGGAATGCATATACATTTATTATGTAATTGGTCAGCTGTCTATTTACCAAAGTACAGGCTCCGCTCCGTCTCTGATCAGAGGGTCGTGTAGTAGTGGTGGCAAGATATTATTATATTATTTTTAATTAACTGTGCGCGCGCGAGCAGCGAGAGCAACATGTGACTTGTAATAGCTCGCTAATAGCTTATTACTGACCGAATACTAGGTCTTAATCGCAAACCAACCGTTAGGGCTGCCTCGCACAAATACGAAATAATTAAAATAGTAAAGAATCAAAAAATGCGCTATTTATTGTTAAATAAAGTTTATGGAAACCGACACTCTACTTTGCTATAACGAAATTCAAATTGTTGAAACTCAAAAATAACACTTTCGACCACTGAACGCATACGTCTTTATTGATAACCGTGTTCGTGACAAGAACAATAAGTTCTTACATCAGCAGACTGATGGCGTGTTTGAGACAGAGACGTTTGTGATCATCGAAAACAATAAACTGTTTATATGTCGCAATGATGACAACAACAATATAGGCGTAACACGTTCCAGGAGCGATGCTGCTCGTTAGTTCCCGCGGTTATCGCGTTACAAAATGGTTAAATGTGCATTCTTAGCGATGACCATTATATACACATTGTGTCGTGAAAAGCAACACTTTACTAAATATTTGATAAAAATCCAGTTAAAACTGTGAGATTAGGATAATCGAAGTTATTGACATCGTGCAATTGCAATAATCAATGTTCTTTTATTGTTTAATTCGTTTTGTTATTATCCTAATAAAGTAATAATTTTTGACGTGCTTTTAATATGATCCTTAAAATTGGAAGTAGGCTTTACTAATAACAAATTTATTTAATTTAGTGAAAATCATTAATTAACTATCTAGTATAAACAACAATACTAATTTCCTCTTTCAGTATGTTAAGAACAAAAGAAAAATTGATGGATTTATAAGAAAAAGAATTCAATGATAACCCAAAAACGGACAGCCCTGCGCGTACGGGAGCAGCGTTCGACAGCGCCGAGCATTACATCTTTTGTATTTCTTCCCTTTTCTTTTTTATTCGCCAGCGTTTTGTCCGCAGCAGCCGCGGCTTATCGCTACAGATTATGCTTGCCTCTAGATTGGTATTTTATCTTTTTTTTCCTTTCTTTTTTCCTTTGCTGTAAATGGCGCTGTCGATCTGATACGATGCCGGGGGCATTCTTAATATCGCCGCAGCGACATAGTTAACCCAGTTGCACTCGCGTGGTACTTTAAGTACATAATTCGAATTTGCGACTTTGCTACTACAGTATGATTATACATACAACATCATACCTTTTTTATTACGTGAAAACAGCAGCATGTAACGTTACGATAATTGTCTGTTAGACACTTTCATGTATTATTTCATTATCTTTGTTACCGTCAAATAAAAGTCGCACGACATAGTCGCCAGTCGCAAAGTGGATATTGCTGATGTTATACCGCAGTATATGGCGTGCGGTGGCAGCGGTACATATTATATATTTCAATTGAAGTCAGGCCCGCGACCGCCCGTAGTCACGCGCGCGGTTTGTAATTAAATTTGCTCTACCCACTGGGCATTAATTGGAGTGGAGGAAATTATATAACGGAGATGCTGACATATACGTCACAACACCATGTACGATAATACTTACATGCGTATAGTCACGCTATGTATATCACGTGTTAGTCAGAGACTAACGACTCGGCTACGGTCTAGACAAACTTCTATCAAATTTTTAATTTCCGCTGAATTCATCATGCTCATTTTTTAGTTGTAGTCTTGATCTATTGATCTCTTGGCACGTCTCCGAGTTGATGAACTAATGTTTAGTACCTACTAGTTGTTATGCCTGTGCCATTCAAAATATTAAGTTCAATTTAAGCAATTTTGGAATCGGTCAAGTCACATTTTATTAACAGTCATTTCATGCAATGAATTCTGTAAATTTTCCATACAACCTTAACAACTGAATGACCTTTAAACATTAAACAACACTTCAAGCTCTAACTCCCATGTTCCGTGGACGTGACAGACGGACAGGCTAATCTCATAATGGCATGATAATAATTTTAGATAAACATGTCTCTTTACTGACGTGACAGTCGGAATGGCTTCTTGGACAAGTGCTCAGTTGCCCTGACTACTGAACCTGAGGTAGTGAGTTGTTTTCCTGTAGATATGTAACGAAGATGAATGCTTTTTCTGTGTCTAGATATACATTTGTTTACGTTAATATGACCTCTTAGTCTAGTAGTTAGATACGCTGAAAACTATAGTGGACAACGTCGGTTCGATTCCCACTCAGAAAAAATATTTGTGTATTACCATATACGATTATTCTGTGTCTGGATGTAATAGATAGCTGTGTGCTGCCATACTAATTACTACTATGATTTATTTATTTTAAAATGCTTACAAAGTATCGATGCTTTTCAGATGGTTGGCCAAAACGTAATGTTATTAATTTTTCGCTGTGTGTGTATAGTCTCTAGATTATAATATTAGTTTTGATACTTAACTACTTGACATGCCTGAGTTTTGGTTTTAAAGATTTCATTCGATCTATAACACATAGCTAAAGATTAGCGGAAGCAGGAATCAGGATTTTAATTCCTGTATTGCATGCATGCAGAACTGGATATGTTACACGATTTAAAACGTACACATCCATTCGATTTTACTATAAGCAGTAAGATAAGATTAGATTGCAGCCTCCCACTACGAGAGTCTGAATTTATGCTAATGCAGAGTTATGTCACTTCTTCAAATTGACTATCACTCGCCACAGCACCGAAGGAAAATATATCGAAGAAACGCATCCGCTACAGTCTCTACAATATTTTGTAAGGAGTGGGAAGACAATATACAATTGAACAGTCGGTCATTAACAGGAAGCAAGGGGAGATAATGTGGCTTGATGATGAGATAGATTCGTTGTGATGGGGGTTAAAGTGGCAGCCATTGTTATGCCAGGTTTGAACGGTAACGGAAACCATATGCATACTTGTAGAGTTGCACAGAGTGAATTAGTCGCCACTGGTTTCTGCCTACCTCGTTAGAGACGTTGCACGATGGTATAATAATAATAACGACGATCGGCTGTCTTTTTTACGATGCAAATATGCCCTCCGAATAAAATAAAAGTCAGCAAAATTCAAACCGAATACCTTTACATCGCAAAAGCAATAATAAGAGCGTTCTCCTCTAAGTAGGTAAGCTTCGCCTTCATCGCGCGCATCTTAACGTCAGATCGGCGAGATAAGAGGCGGAGATGTCGCTAAACTCAACCCTTAAGAAGCAGTAAAGGCTTAATACACACCATTAAACAGACAGACACACATATTGCTTTTCGATGCGATGACAGATGTAAGCCGATTAAACGTAAGTAATAAGATAAAATGATAATTTACTATGCTTATAGTTTGATGTACAATTATTCAATTTATCTCGTCATTTTATGCGAATTACATGCCATGATTCTATCATCGTAGAGCCTACTACTGCTGAAGCCAGAAGAATCAAATTAGTACAGTGATTTCTTTTTATCATGTAAGCACGCACTAAGTATTGTTTGATATTGAAGTAATAGACGGGCAAATTTATTCTTCAAATCTGCATTAAGAACTAATTAACGCATTCTTACTTCTCTGCGAATACCTCTAGCGACATGGAATTCTTACTATCGGGTTGCTCATCTGACCTATGACATAACTTTTGTTTCTACTGTTATTGCGTAGGAAAGATAAGGTAGGCACTAGTTTAAACGTCTATTGAAATGGCCGAGTGTCGTCTTTCCCTGTAAAATAAATTGAACAATGGACGATTTCGTGAAGCTACATTTATTTACTTTAAAAAATTTTAGTAAAAATATTGTTTCACGACAAGACAGACAAAAACGTTTATTTACACAAACTGGATACATTTATAGAATTATACTCGTAAGATCAACCCATAGCCCCTTTTACGACGTACACAGTTTAAATATTAAAATTGTTAATTAACTAAACTAAGAATATCCTAAATTTATTTTATCATAAATTTAACGCAAAACCGCCAGCTACGTACCCGTATTAAATTTACAATTTATTTATAGTCTGGTTTACGGATTTGACCTTAAAATAATTTATTTTAACGCAAATGTAAAGTTATACTTTAATGCTTTTTGATGAGCTTAACTAAAGTCTTGGTCTCTACTATCAAAGATGAAACGTAATCTGAAAAGAGTAGTATTAAAGGATGATTCCAGGACATTAAACAGGCAGAGCCAGGCGCGGCGCGGTGACGGATGTATCCAATTACACCTTAATGGATAATAAGCATGTTAAGTAATGCTTTATGTGCATTTGAAGGATTATATTAAGTAAACTAGCTAAGTATCGTTCACATATATTTTGTATCGTTTCTTCAACTTTGAGAAATAAGCTCCAGGTTGTTTCTAGTAAAAGCTCTTCTCTGCAAACAAGTTAACACAGAAATTTACACTTATTTCTCGAAGTTCAGAGAATTATTATAATTAATGGTGCAAAGTGCCCTATTAAAACCCATGGAAACTCATATTTCCTTTGCGGCACAAATCACTCCCTTTCTTAGATGAGTCCAATTGACACCATAATATCAAAATAGAAACGATCTGTTACTCACAATTGTTAAAAATTCAATTCTTGTCGAATGACCAATGTTCATTTTGCTTTCTGATTTTGGTTGTTTTTTTGCTTTTTGATTGTCAAGACAGGGTTTTTTTTATTATAATGAGATTTTAAAAAGCCGCAGCAAATTATCTAAACGTCGCAAATCGGCGTGTAGTAGATACCGCGTAGGCGTGTGTCGGGCACTGGTCGCGCGGACGACACTCATTTGTCTAACATCTTGGAACTTGTTTCATGCAATATTTACGAGCTTTTGACTTTAAAGTGTTCACTGTTAAATTGTTTGTGTGGGCCCGTGTAATTGGAATTTAAATTAATAGGTCGGAATATTCTTTGAAACGTGTTTGAATAACGTTTAAATTAATCATTATAATATCTTAAGATATCTACACATACGGCCATCTGATAAAAAAATACCAAAAATTTCTACGCAGAAGAATCTAGAACTTTAGAACGTTCATAATATTAAAAGGTGTTACAACGTAACTGTAAGAACGAGTCGCCTCCAGTTTCAAGCGACAACTTCGTAAACCTACAATGTTTCAAGCTAATATCGTACTGCAAACTGAGCTCGATAACCCTAAACTGCTAAATCTATTCGGGTCTATTAACAAGCTGTGCGATAAACTGAGTTTATTACGGAAACATGCGATTAACCCTTTACTGCGATTAATCTTCTCGGATAAATTTACATTGATATTCTGTGTAGAAACGACAAGTAGGTACTATAGATAGCTGAAAGCTAGGTCAAATATGCGTGGGATGTGTAGCTTTATATTGCCATATTTAAAATCAGCCAGTCTGGTTTGGAATTGCTATTTTGGTACTATATTTTTTTTTGTAGGTATAATAGGATTGCATCTGACGGCGATCTCACTTTATGGTAGGTGAGGTGCCGTTTATATTTTAGCATAGGAAAGAACTTATGCGAAATCACCATAAACAAGTACACCAAATTCGCGACATTCAGTTTTGTAATTACAAATATAACACAATGTACAAGATATTGTCAAACGCAGGCTTAATAACCAAATGTCTAAAAAACGAACTTATTGCAACGCACAAAGATGTGCATTAAATATCAAAAGCAAATTGCCAATTTATATCTGTCTCGCTCTCACCAGGGCGATAATTTGAAATTCGATATGCTTGTCCTCTTCTGCTGTAGTAATGACAAAGCTCCGAAAATGTATATCCAAAGAAGCATATCAGGTTTTGCTCGCATGTAATCAAGATGTGAGTGCTCTTATTTTAAGCAGAATCAGAGGACACAGTACAGGAAACGTTGATATGAAAAATGTTTGTATAAAATACTCAAAAATGGAAATAAACTAACTGGCCGCCTGATCAGAGTTCCCATTGAGGTATTCAATGTTACTACCGTGAACGAATACGACATGTTAGCTATTATATTACATTTATCACCTTAATATACGACACTGTAAACTGTATTCAATTTAATAACTTAATTATTAAATACGGTCTTCAATTCTCATTTTGCAAATCCTCACTGCGTCGGTAAAATCTATAAGTTAACGGGGTATCACCAATAACAGTGTATTCTGTATATGCTTAGGATTATACAAAAAATGTTAGACAGCAAGAATAACAATAATTAGAACAATTACACGACTATCCGAATTCAAATTAGATGATGAACGCAAAATTATGGAAACCGCACAGCTGATAAACATACATATTACACGAGTATAATAATTACATAGAGATTTTTATTCTTTTTCAAAGGAGTTTTACTTTAACATCTGCACGGTACAAATATATTTTTTTTCCATTTAATCAACATATTTCCCGACCAAAGCACGCGAACATGATAAGCAATCGAGAAATCGGTTCCAATCAATTACATATATAAAGATACAAAACGGTGCGATAAGGCTTTGAAGGACCGACCGAGCTGCAAATGATCCTCGCCCGATTTGCATTCGTTGCATGTCTGTTCCTTTTATTCCATTTTGTTCCTTTTTCTTCCGTTTTGTTCCTTTTTATCGGCAGCTCGTCGTCAGCTGTCCTGTTAATTATATGAGCGTAAAGCTCGGCTCACACCAGTATCGTTACCATTTAACGATGTCGACCTTTTCGGCCAGATTAGTCACAGCTTTGCGATTTTAAAATCACAATGTATAGATGTATAATTCATTTAAATTAAAATCGCTAATGCCAACTTATATTGGCGTAGGTATTTATTCTGGTGTCTAATCAAATAACATAATTTATTTGACCAATTGAACTCTTCTCCGACAGATAATGTTATAAGGATTTAAATATTTATGACTTTATTCTGCAAATGAATCCTAAGTTGTTTAATTTAGGTATGTGTTATTTTAAAAACACGTGTATTTCAAAGATAACGGTGACACGAAAATCCTATTGGGGACCGTAAATGTGAAGTCATGTCATTTTTATTATTAGTAATTCTGTTTCTTGCTTTTTTATTTTGAAGTATTTTTTTGTACGATTGTGCTGCTTTAAGCGCAAAAACTTTCTGTTTTAGCGCAGTGCACGCTCACCCTTATCCGACAGAAGCAAGTCTTGCCTTTGGCGATATTTGCGTAGTAATTGCACTCGTTTTAAAAGCATGGCCGATTATTGGCAATAGTCTTATGCCGATGAAGCCAGAAATTCATAAATACTGTTTTATATGTACACAACCCTATCATACCGGACAGTCTTGTTCATAATCTTCTATTGATTTACATTTGTGTATATTTACTCATATAATTCCGATTTAGTCTGAGACTAAATTTTAGGGTTATTAATTATAATGATTTAATAAGATATGAGCAGCTTTGAGGCAAGCAACGCGCTGGCAGCTGCTTTGAAGCAATTGTCTAGACTAAACTAAACTAACAAGACTAGATCAAACTAACTAGACTTGACAAAAAAAATACTCTATAATTACATTATAAATATTTATATATTCTATATATTTATGTACTAACATAAAACGGAGGAGTAAATACTTCATCAAGTATACAGTTACGTCACAAATACAATGTTTGTATTAGAAAGTGCGGAAAAGTCTACTTACGACCAGTTGTACTGGCAGTGTATGTATGTATGCTAATAACACTTCTTGCGAGGTTCTGTAAGAAATAAGCATAACGGCATATCACCTAACTTTAGTGACATGCAAGGTACCTTCCAGGCGTCGTCTATTATAAATAAGGCTCGCAATAGCTAGGGGTAGCTGGTGATGCAATTTGAACCCCTCAAGCCCAATTTAAATTGTTTTAATGGTATAAAATCATACATTTATAATTTCATCAATTGGTTATGGCCACATGCCTTGGAGAAAAAAGCATAATTTCTATACAATTATTGAAAATAAAATTGTTAATCGAACTTTAAATCAAAACATTATAATACTAGCTGTTACACTTTTAACCCCAGTCTCCTCTCAAGGTTAAGGCCATTCCACACTAGCCCAGTTTCGCTTATCAGACTACACACGTTTTCAAGAGAGCATTATTCATTATTATTCTAGAGAGCACTCACCATCGTGCAGGTTAACTCACGAAGTTCTCTGATACCGTTACAGCCAGAGATACTTGACCTGACAACGCACAAACCTTTACAAAACCAGAGTGTAGATGAAGGATTCGAACCCGGAACTTTCGTAAGCGTCACTCTTATTAGGCGTAAAAGAAAGGATAAATGTTAAGAACTTTCAACGTTTGTACAAATTGAATGCCTTTTACTAACTTGCTGCTCTATTCTTACCTGGTTAGGGGCTTAGCGTGATGTTACCATGACGACGTACTCTAAAATATTCAGATCTTGAGGCTACATTCTAGGCCACGTGAGAGCTAAAAACTGACCCATTTAAACAAAGTAGACATGTTAAAGAAATCAGGTACCTCTGTCACCCAACACGCGGCAAGTGAGCGTGAAGCATGAAATCGTCTGGCTATGGTTACCGCCATTGTTTGCGGGTAAACAGCAGAACCCCAGCTTAGTCTCGCCACCAGTTCTACATCCACCATCCGATCTATCCGCGACTTATTCCAACCTACAAAAGTCTATCAAGCATGCCTTGCGCCTGCATTCGACTGTACTCTTATGTCTAGTGATTACCAAATAAAACCAACATTTGTTACTGAAGCATGGAAAAATGTTCAATTTATGTCTGGATGACAAAAAAATATCTTTATAAACGTCATACTAGTATAGTGTAGCTTACCAGCTGTCTGGTCTCCATAGCACAGGCTCCTAGTTTACGAACAGATGGTCGGGTATGAGATACATACATACATAATATCACGTCAGGTCCCTAACGGGGTAAACAAAAAGTACCGAGTGCCAATTATCTCTGTTCTTGCAAATCTGACGCGCTTCGTCTACATTCATCACTCTCTTCACGCATACACGCTGGTTTCGGAGACTCTTGACTCCTCCGTCAATCAGTATCCTACCTATTTGGTCAAGATATGACAGTCTACGTCTCCCTCGGCACCTAAATCCATCAACACTCGCATTATATATCTGTTTTGTCATTCTTTCATCATCCATTCTTTCCACATGTCGGAACCAGCGGAGCATTACCTTTCTCATTATGAGATGAGAAAGATGTGTACGAGATGTCCCAAGATATTAAAGTGTGGATGGCGGTCTACGTGTACACAAGCATTTTGATTGCTGCCTTTCATTAGCTACTCTCAGCACATAACAAGTAACGTTAAAAACGTATAACTTTGTAAAGCCAGCGGGGCGTGCTTCGAATTGAATCCCAAACCGGACAGTTGGAAACTAAACCGCCGCTATCACTGCGTGGACAGGGTTACATATTCGTCGTTTATAAACTTGGAAATAACACCGCTCAACGCGCCACCGCTCACACGTCTCTTGTTACTAAGTATTGCGTGTCTCACGACCCCCGTGTAATGTTATATTTGACTACTTTCATTGTGAGCGGGTTCGATCACTGTCCTTAAGCTTAATCTTGCATCGATCTACAATATTATGTCGCTACCAAAACACATAGATAGCGTTCGCAAAAAATAGAATTACATATATTATTTTAACCGGCCTCTGGTTAGAGACCTTGGCTGTTAAACCGGTGATCGTGGGTTCCAATCTCAAGCTATTTAACGGTCATCTAGTTCCTGTAGTACAGGGTGTGTCTATTTTCGGTCGAGATGCCTGTGCAGCTGTTAAACGACGTTTATTGTTGAGCTTAAACTCAAATTGTACTTGTTTTCTTTAAAATATTCTGAATCATTTTAGTGGAAGTCCGACAATAAATGTCGTAGTTTAGTAACGACGTCAGTTCCTTGTAGTGGTTTGCGGTGAGCCGCCGCCGCTGACGCCGCGAGGAATAACGGCCGTCACCTTGCTCATTGCTATAGCAAGTACTTATATATTTTTATTACAATTACGTGACAACGTTTCCCTGGCCCCTTCAGTAGATTGTAGTCTTAAAATCTTAAAATGTCCTAGAGTATGTTACCCCGTTGGAATGAAGACCAATAGCTGAATCAATGATATTTGTTGTCATAGCATTATGCTACAAAGTTACAATACCTATAATTACCAACGATTTTCCTAAAATTTATTGCACTGTCACCAAAATCATCTGGAGACTTTTCTCATATTATTAGTGACAACTTTTTGAAAGTTTATATTATATAGGTTTGCATCTATGCTTGACACGAGTCTCATAAAACCGTAATAAGCACTAATGTATCCACAAGGGGAATGTCTTATCATCCTATCATTACGTGGCACATAGGACCTTTTGCCGCAGAGGACCTAACGGTGCCTGTAATTCCTATGGGTGAAAGAAAGCCTTAGGCATTCCAAGCTGAGCCGCGACCCCATGACGCACCGTAATTATTAAATACGTAGTACGAAGAAATCGCTGTAAATAATCATATATAGAGAAAATGACATAACTACAAGCAAACGTCATTAGTAACCCGCTGTGTTAAATCCCATAATAATACGCCAGGGACTACCCCCAGGAGTCCACGGGAGTCCGGTCCGAACGCCGGTAAAGGAACACCGCATTAGATAAAACGTGTAACTTAAAAAAGCTTACATGCTAAATTAAAATTGAAAACGACAATAAACCGTCAGAACGATAAATATATTGACATTATAGTAATCTTAATTATTATTTAGTACACCGGACAAATTGTATCAGTGGAATTGACATACGAAATTATGTACATAAGTTCTGCTTAATTTCATTAAAATTTGTACGCCGTAAAAGGCAAAATATGGCGCGAACTTATAATCCTGTAACATCTTTATATGTACCCAAATTTGTGCAAATAAACGTCTTTATCGTCTTTGTCTTTGTCTTATTTATTATTGTGATCTTTTCAATCAGTTATATCAATGAAAAGAGCATGTACGGAACAAATTCAGTGTATGATCATATAGTGTGAGAAAACTTTTGTCCAGAACGATTGAACGTGATCAAACGAGGTACGACCCCAACATAAAGTCGGAGGTAATACACGCATTTGTAGAGATTTACTTCAGATTTAAGTTAACTGCGCCACAAGATTGTTGAGAAACAGTCGACAGAAGCAATCACATTCTGAAATCAAGTACGTAATTGCGTTGAATTATACCTTTGTTTACAGAAGTTAGAAAGTCTTGGCTAACGAAGTCAGATAAAAATTGATTTAGTATGTGCTCTTGCAGATAAACGTACACATGACATGCTCTGTTATGGGACATATATGTAAGTGACGAGCGAAGATATAGTCAAAACCTGCATACAAACTATAATGTATATTTGCCATAAGTATGTGTAACTAACAAGCTGCTATAGTTTGTTCAACTTTCATAAAATCTTAATATATAATTAATAATTGTCAATTCAAGATATGGTGCCCTTAGCTTGGCCTTTTTGTAGCACTTCTCCGACTTGATTGAAATACTTCTGCCGATGTCTTCTTCCTACGCTATAAAACACACGCCTTTTATAAATCTGTCTTGGAAGCGACCATCTGAGTATGTTTTATAATCTTAGACCCTGCATCTTCCATTTCACATCTTTCTCTAGCCACATTAAAGCTGCTAAGAAATATAAAAAAAACATGCAAAGTCGATTTATTAACCCAGCTTATAGTGTTAGAAAATCGTATCAGTGTATGCTTTCACTTCGTCTCTAAAATTATTTCGTTTCAAATTCTGTTTGGATATGAAGGTTGTACGGATGTGATCAGGACATTGACCTGCTGACCCAGTCGACATCTGCGACGAAAAAAGCAAAAACAAGTTAGAAATAACGTTCGGTCTGCATGTACCTAAATATTTCCAGTTCTGTCAAATTACTGTACGCAATAATTAATTCCATAAATAAAATGAAATATCAGGTAGCTACCGCCTGCACCGGTTTCTCACAACACGATAAGGTCTTACACACCGTCCGTACGATTTGTCGGTGCCGGTCCCGCATTTGTGAGTGTGAAACAAACACTTAGACGGTGTAACGCTAAATGTGTACTGTATCTCGGACAAAAATACAACGTTATTAAATATCTTTATTTAGTGAGAATTAGATATTAATACTAGTAACATTGTTTTCCTAAAGATGTTACCAGTATTAACATATAATTCTCACTAAACTAACTGACACAAACAGATTCTCAAATAAAATTACAACCCCGATTGAGTGGAATATAAAAAAGCCTTCTTTAGTGCCTACGTCACATAAGGAATCTACTGTACAAAATTCATGTTTATAGCTTCAGTTGTTTAGACTGTACGATGATGCTGTCAGTCCGAACATGTGCCGTTATTTATGAGGCGTGAATAACTTGATAAGTAAACGGTAAACAATTTGTCATTTGTTGTTTGATCGTTTTGATTTAAAAACATTCGAATTATTCATTACATTTAATTTTGAATGAATTGAAACGTACAATAGAGTATAAGGTAAACGTAAAGATGAAAGCTACCTGAAAAGTATGCACTTCAGATTTGTCAACGTATTCACATTTCGTACCGATATATAGATTTGTACTATTGATAATAGTAATACAACGCTCTACTAAATTTCACACTAAACTGCAGTACCCTACACATACTACATCGTAAATTTCCTCTCGTATCCGTAAAATTTTACGGATATAATGCGTAAGCTACTTAATACGGAATCCCATGATAATGTATGAACAAAAGCACATTTAAGACTAGTTTTATTTTAATGAATGAAGAGCAATTATTTTTAGAAGCTTAGGTACATGTTGTTAGCTCACATAAATATAATTTACGAGATTGTACTGTAAGTTTGTGGTGTATTGTACTGGAACTTTGCAATACGTCCGATGTGCCACTATTTTAATACGACCGATTTCACTTAATCATCAACAAGATAATTTATATGTTAACTAACAATTATATATAACAACTTAAACCTAAAGCTATTAAAATTATTTTTAAGGTTCAATGACCTCTTAGACTCTATAGGCTATGTTTTTCTGCTTGTTGGTAATCCTGATTGCTGGGCCAGGATTGTGGGTTCGATGCCGTTCAAGACAAATATTTATGTGATAAACACTGTGTGTATATAGGTAGCTATCTAGATAAATTTGAAACTAAAGCCGTATGTAGTGTCCCAAAATATTATTATCTCTGCGATTCAAAGTGGAGTGTTTCTAAATAAACAGTTTTCTGCCAATTTTAGCGGAAACTCATTATACGAGTATATATTAATGTCTCAATCTAAGCGTAAGATGGAGATAGGCATGTCAAACTACCTACTTATGTATAGTTATAATCGCATATAAACAGTAAGTTTATGCAAATCTGTAAAATATTCACCTATCAACATATTTTGATTAGCTTAGATCTAGCGGTTAGCTACTCTGACTGCTAAACGGTTTTGGGTTCGATTCCGCGTCCATGACACACATTTGTGTTATGAGAACTTGTTTATGCTGTATTATCAGATGTCCGGTTACTATATCACATGCAGTTAATTACATAATTTTGGATCAGATAGTTATGTATCCAATAGTCTTAATTATTATTATTACAACGATGAAAATGTAATGAACGATGTGATGACCTAATGCTACATACTGGCATCACAGCAGCTTGCATTCAACACAGACTACATAATATAACACGTTTATTCTAACGCTATACATACTGTATGTACCGATGTAGAGGTACAGTCGCGGACAAAACGGTATGAATACGTTATCGGGCCGCCGCGGCCCGCTGTCATAAACACGCTTGTAAACATCCCTTAAATAACTGACGGCCGGCCGATGGATATATTAACGAACGATGTTTTTTTTAAGACATAGACCCGTTTTCATTAGCTCGCGAAAGTAATAAAGTTTATATGGTGTGATTTTGTTTTTTTTTTAGTCGTAATCAAGATAAATATTTAACAAATAATACGTTGGAACACATTACGCCTGGTCATTTGATCCCAAACGCTACCGACTGGGCGCTTTTGAAGAAGGTTAGGTATTTCTAAACATACCTGTGTAGACCCTGAGCGAATACCCAGATTCATCGCACAAATACATGTCCTGCGTGGGTGTTGAACTCCAGGGGTTCTGTTAAGGAACCTAGTCAATAGATCGATGTCAGTAGATAGATGACAAGCCCACCCGATGGTAAGTGACGCGAGGAGGTAGCACGCTTGCGTAGAAGAGGCCTATCCACGCTTGTTAAAAGCTTAATAAAGCCAAAGTTGTATCCTGATTTATGCGTTATCACAAAACTTACTAAGATGTCAAGGACCAAAGATCCAGATACAAATTCATATATATCGTTCTGTCATCAAGCCGCCTGAAAAATGATCACAGCCGCTTTTGTTTTCAAAAACATTTTCTTAATTCTGTAAAAGCAATATATTATAACCGTATCTAGCGACACAACGCTCACAGTCATAAACGCGTATCTGACTCGTAAATAACCGAGCGACCCAAAACCGCTGTGCAATAAATAAATGAGTTTTAAAACCCCAATAAACCGAAGCCGATACATTAAAGAATATCGTAGTAGAAAAGGGAAAGTCTTCGTTAGTCGCAGACGTCGTAAATTACAACACGAATTGACATACAAATAAAACTACCTATAAAACACGATATTTACACACAATAATGTTGCAGGGCAGCGATAGTTTAGTGGTTGCCGACCAGTCATCTGGCTGGAGTTCGAATCCCGCAAGTTTTAATTATGAAGGTACATTTTAACAGTGAATATTACTCGCTATACACTGAATGAAAACTTCGTGGAGTGTCATTGAAGTACCGTAATCATTGTAATAAGTATTAGCACAATACTAGCTGTAAGGGGAGTGAACAATCTGCCAAACGTCGTGTATTTATGAAGTGAGTTACGCATGTCGAAGAGGCACATCAACCCTATAAAAACAGATATTTTGCACTCGTTTTCTGCCTACCCTGTTAGGATACTGTGGTGATGGTGCAACCATAATAAAAACTAAAAAGTACATGTCAAATACATTATATCACGAAATATGCATTTCAATGGAAGTTTTTAGTTTATATTGACTTATCGGGAATAAAGGATTATAATTTCATATGGATTCTTAGAGTAAGTTGTAGTAATTATGTAATTAATAATGATATTAATTGGTATCGGAAACGCATCTCATTTCAGTATGCCCAACTGCCCCATTAGCAACAGGTGCGCTATATAAAGTTAATTTTATGCATGTAATTTAAATTGCATGTGATGTACTCGAACCAGACATTTTATTACTAAGATAATTTTTCTATTTTCATATAAGTGATAATTACAAAATAGATATTTGACTTAAAAGACTTTCATAAAATTAAATTTGGAACGCCTAATTTTCTTATATAATATGGTGCTAGCTCCGGTAAAACGCCATCTATTGGCCATTAAACAAAACATTATTGTACAGACCGCTGACTCCGGAAACCAGTGAGTGACTCGACAAAAATTACGTAATTATCTAGAGTTATCAGGTGGCGAATGAATTAAAATTAATTAATGTTTCGACGATTTCCTGTTTATACTTTTTTTTGGATGATACAGCTAAAATTATTTAAGCCTGTTTAATTACACGTAGCCATTACGGCTCGGTGCTGGGGTGAATGGAAATGTCCAGTGATACAATAGATTATGCTGCCACTCTGGGTCCTGACACTTAAAGCGTCCACAAAAAGAACAAGGGTACAAAATTTGTCAAAAAAATCTAATCTTTTATATCGTAATCATTACTGTATACTATCAAAATGGAATAAAAATTTAAATATGACTTCGTTGAGTCGAAAAATGATTTTACATATGTACATATAGGTACGTATATACCGTAAAATGATGTCACCGTATCGCTGAGAATAATAAACCGCGCAAAAAATCATTAAAAGTGCCGAGTGTTTCCTTCAGACATTTGTTTTATGTTTCCAAAAACCTCGTTACTACCTTGTCACATACATCGGGCTCACTCAAATCTGATAGTCTGTATGCGGCTCACACGCGACCCTGCGCGCAGTACGTGGGAATGTCCGTCCGTAACACACCGTTGTAATATTAAACCGTGTTCTCTGTCGTAAAACATTTGTACTGTGAAAATTGTTAATGTTTAACTGTAACATTACATGTGTCATTTTATTGATATTTAAAATGTAACTACACAGCCACATCTAAGATACTAGACAGAAACCATGATGAATATATCGCTTGTTAAGTAATCTGTCAAAGGTCATCTACGCAACCGATTCCAAGCATTCTTTTACTAATAGATATTTACATTATTTCTGGTTAACGCTTTTGATAAGTCAAGTCAAGTTTGATAAGTTACTAAAATAATTTACAGACATACGTGTTCAGGGCATAGTACCTGCGTTTTATTTTGAGTCGAGTGGACGGGGAACGGTCTGTCTATAATTATTAATTAATAAATATAGAGTTCCAAGCGAATAAAAAAATGAAGCTGCTTTTTCAATCTACAGAAAAAAAATTTCATGATATTCTAATGACGTATTAAACAGCGCCATCTTTAGGCGAATATATGAAACTTTAGTATTTTATTTATGGTACTAGCGATGACGCACACCCGCGCAATCAGAGACAATAGAACAACATCACTTTATAATAACTCGTAATGATTGTATGTAGATCGATATCGCCGGCATGCCACCAGCTGTCCACGTATCAGGAATCGAACCGAAAGCGATTGTAATCTGCCGAACTCACGGTGGCATTTCTACTTCGCTCCCGTTGGACAATCAGCAGTAGATTAAAGGTCTGCGCCTAGTATTAATCAGTTATTGTGATATAATAATGTACTTACAATGAAAATACCAAATATTAATACAAGGAGTAACACATTTTTTTTCATTTCAAAATGGGCATGCATTTGACTTTGAGCTCGTATAATTGCCAAAGGTGGCTATTCTTTCGGTATATTTCTTTAATTATTGACTTGTTAGTCCAGTGGTTCTATTCCCACCGTATTAAATTTTTTATGTGATGACCAAAAATATCTGATCTTTGTCTCGGTGTTTATGTATATATGTGTTTATACATTTATGTATATTACCTACATAGTTTATCTGGTGTCTATTGGCCATAGTACAGGTTGTGCCTATTTTGGGATCAGATAGCCTTGTGTGAGGTGTCTCAAGATATTATTATGATTATAGACATTTTGTTAGTTAAGGTGTAACTTAAATAGATTGATATTTTTCTAGTAATTAGTGTGCTACCACATATTATTCTAAATATAGCTGATAGCCCTAATGATTCCTAAAATATTGATCTGAATCAGACAAAAACAAGTTACGTTGTCGACGATTGATGACCGATTTGATACGACAGCCGGTCACTGCTTAATTAATGATAATTCCTGTTAATGCGGTTAATGTGCATGCGACATGTTTGTCAGGAGGCGACGGGTGATCAGTGGTCGCGGCGGACGCATATTCAAAACGAGTCACTGAGATTCATTTACTCCAATTGTCTTAATTTCTTTAAATCCTCCAAACTTTAAGTTAAAATGAATTGTAACTATGTACAATTGAAATACAAAATTGCTTAATTTATTTCAATTTTTTGTATAATGACATAACGTACCGTATAGGCACCCCGGCTCGGTTGAAAGACCTGTATTTTTTTATTTATTTATTTATTTATTCTTTATTACACCATGAAAAGTGGTATAAAAGGTGGACTTAATGCTAATAGCATTTT
>DWUN01000561.1:0-21573 GCA_018249975.1 Passova gellias
CTTCACCGTTATAGCGAGTGATATTTAAATGTTACTTTTAAAACGCACGTAATAAATCAGAGGTGCGTGCCAGGATCAAACCTAGACCCCCCGGAGTGAGAGGCTGAATTTCAAACCACTAGGCTATCACTGCTCTATAACATATACCTATAATACAATGACGTAATAATAATATTGGTATGCGAGCAAGATAGTTCTATTCAAAATGCCGAGCGCAGAGGACATTATGTCATTATGCAACACGGGGTGTCCGCATACAATATTCATCATCCCTCGTCTTCTAATGAGACAATGTATTCTACGTTTACGTTTCTCGGTAACTTAATCTAAGTTATGACAAGCTGACTAACGAATCGAGCTATCACTTTTAGGTGTAAGCAAGAAAATACACGTTCATTTATATTCGTAATTGATACGCTTGACAAATGCTTAATATTTTGTAGAGACCTTTGCCATCAATCGATATCATTAAATTTAATATAAACCGAAGACACATTTTGTGTTATATTTTTTTATTGTAGCTTATAGCGCTTTATGGTTGAGACCGCCACACAGATTTGTTTGTTTCACGACAAATAAAAAACAGTTTTTTAATAGTATTTCGCAACGTCGTAACTCTTTAAAACAAATTAGAAATTTTCTTTAATATTCTAAAGCTTTTGTAAATATGAAATACATACATAAATCGTACTTTTTAGCTATTAAAGTGGAAGAAACGGTCAAGTTGTACGTGTAGAACATCTAGTGCGAACCTATTAGGCAAATCGAATAATTTACTAGCGGTCTGAATCCTCGCGGAGATAAGGCGGGTAGCATTACTCGCGAACCACGCGACGCTCACGGAATTAAGGCCGCTCTCGGCGCGGATTATTATGACGTCCTTTGTTCCCTAATGCATTTTAATATCCAATATTTTTGTCAAGAATTTGAAGACTGTGTGCATGGCGCATAGAAAAATACGCGACTTTATTGCACAGAGAGTCGTCGTCTATAGGGCTTATATGAGTGATAAATATCTGAGCATATCTTTTAATCGTTTCAAAGATGAATGTGAATTTTTTATACGGTAGTTACAAGCTATGAAAATACATTGTAACTGCAACTTTAAGCTATTAATGATAAATACGCTAATCTTGCATAAAATGGCTAAGGCATTTCAAAGGGTTACCTATAAGTGAAATGTAAATAATTTATTAGCGGCCTGAATCCCTCTCTAGATAAGGAGGGCGGCGAATTCAGGTCGCATCTCCGTCGGGATTATTATGACCCAACAGTCGAGTGCCATGTCCTTTGTCTTCACTGCGTTTGGTCCACGAATATTTTTATTGTGTGACATATAAAAAGATGTGTACAAATTCGCTATGGGTGAACTCGGGTTTATGAGTCAAATATTACACATGCGAGAGACAAAACTTATGTGTTTACTGCATTGTATGTTTTGTTTGTGCGAATTTCATAAGATCGTTATTTACTTCGCCTATGGAATATGTACTTTTAATTCGCTTTCCTCATCGATAGGTTTATCATGGAGTTGTCATTTTCATTGAATTATCTGTTCAGCAATATAGACATAAATACAGATATACAATTGATTTATCTCACCTTCATTTATTAGGGTACATGTTTTTCGCCATAATCCTGAAAGCCACGAAATGAACTTCCCATGTAGGACGTCCCCGCGCGTTATGACATTGCGTTCATAAAACCATCGTTAAAAAATAAAACACATTAACCATGTTGATGTTCCCATGACCATTAATAAGCGGATGTCCATGTCAATCGACCATCAACGGATCCATTTCTCTGTTTATATCATTTTAGTCATTAATAATAGACATGATAGTTTGTTGTCATTCAATTTTCCAAGGCTGATCAGTTTAAAGAGCTTCTACAAAACACTGCCACTGCCAATCAGCACTTGGCTATGATCTATGACCTTTTCAATGAGAGGGGATCCGTATCCAGCAGTAGAACCATAAAATCAACGTTGTTACAGTTGATCAGACCAGTACATCATCTCAAAACATAGGTCATATTGCATAAAAGAGTGTATGTGGATGAAATAGCTATATAGATATTGAAATAAATAGCGCAACATTTATTCTATTTTCATTCATGAAAGCTCCGGAGCGGTACTTGTGCAATAGGAAACGAGTTTTCAATCAACGCTGCAAAATTATTAGGTCAGCGAACAAGGCCCTAACATATCGCCAGTATAGGTTCGAACAAGTGCAGCTGATAGTTTGTGCGAGCCAAAGAGAACTATTTTTGGGGTTAATGTTATGTTGTTATGTTATGTTACGTTACGTTGCGTTACATTATGTTACGTTACGTTACGTTACGTTATGTTACGTTATGTTACGTTATATTACGTTATGTTACGTTATGTTACGTAATGTTACGTTATGTTACGTTATGTTACGTTATTTTTAATTTTGTTCAACCCACTTTGCTTCCATTCATAAAATATTTTGAGAAAGTTAGAGATAGAAAAAACAGGTAGAGGATGTACAAAACTAACAAGGAAACAAAATAAATAAATGCATTCGTCTTACACATTCAAGGGAATACTCCGCTGGTTCGGACATGTAGAGAGAATGGATGATGAACGATTGACAAAGCAAATATATAATGCTAGTGTTGATGGACGTAGGCGTCGAGGAAGACCTAGACTATCCTATATTGACCAAATAGGTCGGATACTGGTTGAAGTAGGAGTCAAGAGTCTCCGAAATCGGCGTGTATGCATGAAGAGAGTTATGAATGTAGACGAAGCGCGTTAGGTTTGCAAGGACAGAGCTATTTGGCATTCGGTGCTTTCTGCCTACCCCGTTAGGGACCTGGCGTGATGTTATGTGTATGTGTGTGTGGTTTTATTGGCCTGACCTATAAAGAAGTTGCACATATTCTTTTCTAATCGAGTTATTGTTGTCTCCTTCCTTATTTATACAAGTGAACAATGCTTGGAGAACGTCAGAGAGAAACTTTTGCGGTCGACATCCGGTGACTACTACAATATATGTATTTTTTTGTAAAACTTGGTTATAAATGGTGATATATGCATTTCTAAATGTAGTATGCTAAACATATGTAAAATAGATTCTGTAAGGACATATTTTAAATGACATAACAGTTTAATCACTTTTAAAATTGCTGAGATTAGATCTGCGTAGCCGAGATATTTTAAATTAAAAATATATCCAACATCCCACTTTATTGAAACGCAATCCACTGTACCTAATGTGCCTTTTGTATCACATCTGTGTGTTTCGATTGCAAAACACAATACATATGTATTAATTGGACCGTTCCTCTCACTGAGCGGTCGCTCTCCAATATGACAGCGTCACTGGTCTTGGTTTTATACTGGTTCAGTGTTAAATCAAAAATGTAGTGAATGTATGCTTTTAGTTTACGATCATTATGTACTATTTGGATGTTATTAAACGTGTGATCTTGCTTTTGGTGATCACATTGGCAAAGATGGTTTCGATTTCTGTACTGAGTTTTGCAATTATCGTCTACAGCGCGAGCTCGTTCGAAGGATGTAGCTGATACATTTTTTACATACCAAAAACGATTTCTATTCGTTTGCAATTCGCGTTTAATACATTGTTATACGTTAAAATTGATTGATGTTCATCGCACCAAGACTGCCTCAAGTCACTCGTTCGCGGATTCTCGAAACGACTCCCTCCACAAGTACGAAATCTGAAAAGCGATCCTTGAGTATGCTCATTAGGATATTGACTGGATACTGTAGGCTGAATAAACACTTATACACAATAGAACCTGCTTCAAACATAATCTGTAAATACTGCGGCTTGACAGAGAAAATTGAGTTTTTTTACTATACAAATACAGTACACTTTCTAACAGCAAAAGCAGCTTACCTAAAGGTTATCTAGTTACGACTAATGATAACAAGGATTTCAGTTATAATGATATCACGGGCTACTTACGTCTATGATCAACCCAGACAGTATCTGTAGCTGATATATTGTTATAGGCTAGTCATAATGTCTATAACTTTGGAGTTAAAATAGATAGGAGATGTTTTTCTCTTAGGAGAAGTCTCCTATCTATCATATAGGAGACTTTTATGAATACTTAACTTTTTATACAATAATATTTCAGAATAAATATGTTAAAAATACGCATTTTATAACCGATATCTATAATGTAGCTGCAATTATAAGAGCTTGAAATTTAAAAAAAAGTTACACAGCGTTTGCCGGTCGTAAGCTTATTGCGATCATAGTTTATAGTTCCGTTGGGATAAATTCATATTTTAATGCTATCAGTCTTCAAATCCGCGGGGACCAAAATTTTTTAAAGTCTGACGTAAATTATCATAAATATAAATTCGATTTTTTGTTATTCGCCAAAATACAATGTGTAAAAACTGTGACTAAGCAAATAATATTAATAATAGTTTATTTATGTTTCATAATATATAGATCTATAATTCCACGTATTTATGCCACGCAATAGACATCATCGGGTAAACAAAAACAACGAAGCAAACAGAAAGCAAATATTTACGTCTCATGTTTGATTCGTATTAAAAGTAAAAAATTGTTTGTAGTGGACATTCGCAAACAGTTGTTTTTTCTCTCTATTGAAGATTCGTTGACGCAAGCTATATGGACGCCACTTGGATATTTATTGAGCTGCGAAGCGTCACTTCGCTGCGCCAATACAAGAGGCTACTAGCCTAGTCAGCCCAATTGACCTTCTTCTAAAGTACTAATCGATTAAATGTTCATGATTGGCGTTAGACGAATTTCGGACTTGTGTACTTTCGGTTTAGATGTAAGACTTGCAACTTTTACTCAAACCATATTATTATATTGAGATTATTACTCACGTACTTAATTGCGTTTGATTAAATGATTTCAATGAATGCACGATATTATTTTGCTTTACATAGTATTTATAAGCTTTTCATCATTGCGATTTCATATTTATTCTGAACAATATTGACTGAAAATTTCTCATTCTAAGAAAATACCCGAGACCAACTGAAGAACATTAGGAGGGTCGACGATAAGATGTTTACTTAATCACAGGCGATTTGTTCCTCGAAGTAAAAGTACCTACATCTATTATTTACAGGTAATCTATACCTTTACATCTATAATTTGACTTTGCCTGTAACCGAAGTTTACACAGTTGTAAATTGTCGGAACTGAGATTACTGAGGCTATCCTTAGTATCAAATTGGATTTACGCGTAGTTTCTAACAGAGATTTGTAGCGGGTGTGCATGTGATGAAGATCTCACCTGATGCTAAGTGTAATCTTGGTGTAGTTTAATCTTTTTTTAATAATCACACATTATACGTGTCTGGAAAGATAGCGAATATTTATGTTGATAACCACAAATTTTAAATATAGTACATAATAACGGTAGCATGGCTTACATACAGAAATATTTTTTGTTTTAAAATCGTCTCTATTCATTTTCATGTTTTGTAATAATAAAAAAGTCTAAGTCTCCCCCAAAAACAAATGTTCAGGAATTAGCCTTTATTCCTTTTAAGAGAAGATACATCTACAAATAACCGTAAATCTAGATTTCAATCGAGATACGAGCTACGTGCTTTACGCAAGCATTTTAACGCTTGTATTCGTGCATACGGTGACATTTTGCAGCGATACAAACTTGAAACTCCGGTACGTGTACTGACCGTCCGTATCAGTGCGGATGCAGCTGCCAATGACATTGGAAGCGATTAAACCCGTTTCGCTCAGTAGATCCAGAGTTCTGTTTGTGATCTGTTAATTTCATGAGCTAAAGCAAATTCTTCTTTCATGTGCAAGATTAGAGGTATTTTACATAAATTAATAATAATAACAACATCTCGGAACAACGTTACATACGGATATCTCATACTAAGTTAAACAGTCTGTGTTTTGACCGCGAAACACAGATCTCTTTCTTTGATGAGCATCAAACCCACAACCCGAGGTTTAGCACTCAGTTTTATAAATAACTACTGGATCTTAAAACTTGAAAAACCAGTAGTTATAAAGTCACAAAAGTTTCTTATCGCTTACGTGTAAGGTTTCGTCCAGGTGACAATTTTGTGTGAAATCGGAAGCCTTAAGAGTAGACAAGACAAAAACGTGAATTTTGAATAAGAAATAAGAAATGAAATTATAATAAAAAAGTATCACATATTTTTACTTCGTACGGGGCTATTATGAAACAAATTAGAAGTGAGATAAAATAGTTATACTGGTATACACTATTAAATGGCTAAAAATATTCACAGTACTGCATCAGGGATGTAATTTAAAATTCATTATGATTATTAATAACTATAGTTATCCGTTTTTCATTCACCCACTATTACGTCTAAACCTTTTTGCAAACAGTATGTCTGCTATTTTCAAAGGCTTATAAGAGAACACCTGTATTTCCTATAGGTACTGATAAGACCTATGACAGTCCACTTTTACAGAGGCTATGTTGCACTATGGATGACTAAATAATTAGGTTAAGATTGCGCCTCAAGTCAAGAATATTTCAGTATTTTCGCGCTTCTTGAGCTTACCATCAAATGAATGTTGTAAAAATAATCTAAACACACATTCTTGCCGGTAAAATTTGGTCAGTTTAACTACGACTCAAGTTTGCGTTAAACTTCCGTCCGGTTGGGATTTTTGGTCAAAGAGTGACATTAATTAGATTACATCCAGATTTTATACCGACCCAAGCCTTTCATTATCACTTTAATGTTTTTGATACATTTCTGAAAATAGTTCGAGAACTAAATAAGTGGGAGGACAATTTAAATGTTGTGGCTTACAAGGATCACTTTGTATAGATTAAATATTTGTTTTTATTGTTATACTTTAGCAGTTTTTCATCTTAATAATGTCAAATTAATTTCTATATGCAGGTAGGTTAATGGGTAGGTAAGTAGGTTACAGTCTTTCCCTTTTGGTAATTTTGAAATTAAATTTCATACCCTAAAATAATGAGGGAACTCATCGTAAGTAAACTTGTACACATCTGAGTTCGCCATAATTAATATTCTCTGAAGTACGTGAATTGTGCCAATACGCAGTTAGCCAGCGTGATAGAAATTGCCTTAAGTACCCATCTCACTACGGAATGAGGCAATTGTCCAGCAATGGAACAATAAAAGGCTTAAAACATTTTCGTATAATTTTTTAGATACCATTTGACCCCCAAAATTTTTTAAAATCATCTATACGATATTAATGAACGGGTCGTTCTGTGTGGTGACGAGGTGCTTCAGCATTTTGGAAGATGAAAAATTGGTTTTTCCTTGAACTTTAAAATGTCGAGATAGTTCAAGTTTCTTAACGAAATATTAACTTTGACATTTTGTGCTATTTGCGAGTCTCTGTGAATTGGCTCGCTTTTGGTACTCAAATGTATACTGCAGTCATTTCTACACTCAAAAAGTATTCTGAATGATGACGTCAAGGGCATATTCCGACTACTTCGAACTGATGCATCGGTATGCAGTGAGTTACATAATACTAACTATAGTAGAAGCATGAGTGTGAAGTCTGGTGCTTGTACCAACACGTATGTATTCGTACCATAGAGGTTAATAACACTGGGGATATGTATTTTATCTACGTATTTACCAAATAAACATTGCAATTTAAACTCTAAAATTAGCTACGACTAATGTCAAATATACGTATGTATGCATGGGGGAAAAGCTTTCTGTATTAAATATCAGGTTAATGGAGGCAACGTTTGCTTGAGCGTGCAGCAATCATAATTAGCGTGTTTGGTGCATTCTCGTGCAGAAACAATATTTCACATCTATATTTTAGATAATATAGCGAAATTTACAATACAATAACTCATTATTGTACACCACATATACAAAGCTACCAATGTTAGGACAGATATTACCATACAATTATAGACTCGAAGATGAGTACGGTACTATTTAGTATTGTAAATGCGATAGGCATTCTTACCTATTGTAAATCTAATCTTTTGTTCAACATTTTCAAATGAAAAAAAAATAAAATGTCAGAATTCCCATTCAACCTGCATCTACATTGGCTGGCGGCTGCTCAACTATTTTATAATTAACTTCCGGTGCACGATCAAACAATAAGCAACAAGTAATTTAAAACGAAAAAATATTTTTTCAGGCAGCCACGGTGTGACTAACAGCTAATGGGGGTAGGCATACCACACCAATCAATTTAAACCTAGATTAGGAACGGGTTATTGCTGTTTAAATGAAAAGTTCTCACGTTATATTTACTTACTTGACTGGAACTGATTAACGTCGCAAGCTGGGTATGATTTTAGCGCCAATTAAGAATCCTCGGAGCGTACAACAAAAACGACGATTGTGGTTAGTAGTGACATCTGCCGCGACTGCTCTTAAGACGTCTATACGGTTGTTAAATATGTTTGGATGTACGAGATGTATAAGTATGTATAAGAAGAGTGATGAATGTAGACCAAGCATGTCAGTTCTGTAAGGAAATGGGATGTTTGGTATTCTATGCTTTATGCCTACCCAGGTCCCAATGTTTTGGTGATGTTATGGTATAATAATAGTGAAACTTAACGATTTTGTCTACATAACCCATATTGAAGTACATACTCTTGGAGTATGAACACGCTCCAAAAAAAATGCCCCTAGCATTTACATGGCTACAATATCGTGATGTAAAGTGATGTAGAGATGGAAGCAAAAATTTTTTTAAATAAATAGCATCTGAAGCACCGTACTGTGTAGAATTTAAATTTCCTGCATTTTCTGTAATATTTGTGCAATGATATTAGTTTCTGCTCCGTACCAGATGGCAACAGAGTATATTGGAAACGTATATTACTGTACATGCTGTATAACGAAAAATAAGCAAACCTTACCCGCAAGAAAATATCACATTCACATGAGAAACTCGAAATATGCTGAGCGAAGCTCGTTTTCCCAGGTACTATTAGATAAAAAGTACTAAATGTGATTCTTATTCAAAGTTAAAACGTCTCTGTTGGTATTTGTTTTGCTTTCTGCAAAAGAAAACACTGGTAACAAAATAATATAACTGGCTTTTTCGTTACGCGTATTCCTATTTACTCAGGCAGCATATTCCATTTGCAGTGTGACACAGACGCCGCTTCTATAGTTTGTGACGTCATTCATGCATATTAATCCATCAGTGTTCGACAGGATGTATTCGAAGCGTATTCGTTTCTATGTCATATAAATTTTCTATTATCTTTTATACTGTTTCAATGTGTATGACTAAAATAGATATATATTTCAAGAAGTAACCTGGTGGAATAACCATAAACGTATCGTGTTAATCAATCAGTTCGCCGGTGTGTATAAATTACTTTTTGTGTTGTTATAGTTTTAAATGGTAACAAACTGACACTGACAGTAATTAGTGTTGGGGGAGCACGCGATCAATTATTTTTTCATACTTTGGTAGAGTCTTTGTAAATAACTGATACAGTTGACCTTTGAAATTGAATTTTTCTGTCAATATTTGTACCAAACAAAGGCTATGGATTATTCAGCTAGAGGTTCAACTGGATAAATTCTTTATGTAAAAATGCTTTATGTAAACTTCAAATAATTTTGCGATTAAGTTCTAAGATACCTTTTATCAGAATCATACTTTTCAAATTGACGTAGATCAGGTTTATAATTTACACGTACATCAAACTCTCGTAAAGTATTCTTATTTATCGATTGGATATAGTTTTATTGTCAAGAAACATCGTACGATGAGGTTACGGAAGTCAGTGTTGGCATGTATGCATATCTAATCGGTCCGTGTCCGAGGGCGGGCGGTACAAAGGTCAGGCGTATCATTAATCTTGTCAGATTTACGAGTCGAGCCGCGTCTAGTTTATCTTACGACTCATGCCCACCGGATTACAGTACAGCCCACCTACATCCTTTCAATGTAAATTAGGAGGTATCCAAAGTTTTTTATAGGTGAGGAATAAAACGGGATAACATCTGATTGGTAATGGCCGTTAAAACATTTAGACAGAATCACCGATACCTACTTAAAGGCCTAACTTCTTTGGTTAAAATGTTAGTTTAAATTTGATGAGCATTTATCAGGAAAATGCTTTAATGTGAGTTTGTTTCAAGCAGTGTCTTACTACAATCGTATTCCGTTCTTTGTTTGAAAGGCGTCTCGTGATGTACCTACACGCGAATGATGCACTCCACCGCTGATTGGATTTAATAACCCGACCACTAATCATTATTTGTTCGCCGATAATGATGATAAATGGCCGACTGCGATATGGTTGAATGCCAATCTGTTTTTGCTAATTGGCAATACGTAGTTTCTATAGATACGTGTACGACACACCTATTGCAAGTTTGTTTATTCGTATATTTGTGTTAAAAGTTTTAACCTATCAACTATTAAGTAGGTATAGGTATATGATAATTTCATAGTAATGATATGAATTTTCGTTCTAATAATTTGAATTTTCGTCCCTATACCAACGTTTTTGGTGAACAAATCATGACGCGTACCTTTGATTTTACAAAATTACCTACGTTTCGCTAGCAGGGCGTAGGAAACGATCGTGTAGAGACATGATCACCTTAGAGTTGTTCTTAATATTTCATCTCTGAGATGTGTGAAGTTTGACTATCAAAACTTAGCCGTGATAGTCTATGTCCTTAAGCTTTGTCATTTTTAAAGAAGTCCGGTGTCCAGCAATGGAACAACGTAAAGGTTGAAAAATATAGCATTTAAATCAGGATTTAATTCAGTTCAAACTTGTGAAGGAACATGGATAACAGGGGTTAACCAAAGATGGATAATAAAAGCCCTCAAGTTAACGTTTCGATACGGACCTTCGTACTAGTATACATTTAACTAAATATTAAGGAGACAAGTATATGATATTGACTTTAAAACAATTACAAAATAAATACTAGTTCATTAATATTAACAATATCTTACGATCGATTCAATTCCAGAGGTATCATTATAATGTTCTTTTTTCAATCAAACTTACATTTCGTCGAATATCATAAAAAAACACGTGAAATAGATAGATCGTGTTTGAGATAGAGATAGATAAATCTAGATGGATTTAACGAGTACGTACGTACATTAAACCGGGTCCGTCACATTTGCTCGTGACAGGCTGCGCCGCAACCTGTTTGACCAATCCTTTAAATCTCTCGTTAAATATTCGTCAAATGCATGCTTAGATTTTAAACAACTTGAAATGTATTTTCCAAACATTTAGTTTTCTCTCCAGCAGATTAGCTGCTAGTTGCAACGTTTTTATGCGTAATTAAGTGTTTAATAAGCATTTTTGTGCTAACTGTTAAGCAATAGAGCTGAAGAAGTTTTCAATATCTATTGTTATATATTCAATGAGTTTTTTGAGAACAATATGGAAAATGTAGAGTTTTAGACTAATTGCAACTTTAGTTTTGTAGGAGCTATAGGTTTAAGTTAATATCAAAAACGCTTAACAATTATTTACACGAGTCGGTAGTTATTTAATCTTGTAGTTTAAATATTAATCTCGAGTTAGTTTCTGCTTCAGACAGGAAGCTCCGCTAAACGATTGCTCTCTGACCTTTATACCCACCCCTCTTCAAGCATCCGGTAAATGCATTTACTTGGAGAGCAGCGTTAAAATTTTGTGTAGATATTTTTATTATAACCAACGTAGATATTTGAGGTTTGTTTGTTTTTTACGATTAGATTTTTTTAAGTATCATACGGAGAGCCGATTAAAGGTGCAGTTAGGTTATTTTAAAAAAATTGCAAAAAAAACATTATAATCATTTTTTAAAATATTAATCAATATATTTTACATGCATATGAATTTCTGATATATTATATTTCGTTAACTGACATAAAGCACGGCGAGGCATTGGAATATTGAATGCAGGTTACACTAATAAAACTAAATATAGAATGTTAGATGAACATGAAAGTATAGCGTACTTACAATTTATTTTCTGTTTCTGCCGAGTGGATCTCCGAAGCGTTTATGTTCCTTATTTCTTTCATTCCCTTTTATTGAAAAGGAAAATGTTGACAAAATATTGTTACACAGCGGTTATTCCTACTCCCCGCTAACCGAAGCGTCGTTATTTTGTTGGAATTACCATGGAACAATACCAAGGGATTTGTGTATCTTGTAGAAAAAACATATTGAATGTTTTATTATTATATTACTAACTTAAAGTTAGCGAAACATTCACGTGACTTTTCGTGTTTATAATAATAATAATACTTGCGAATCGTTCAAGTTCTCATTGTTATTGAAATGTGGTACTTTAGCAACATATTTGTTATTGGCCTCTCGGTCTAGTGGCTAGAAACCCTGACTGCTAAGCCGGAGGTCGTGAGTTCGATTCCCACCCTGGACAAACATTTGTGTGATGTGCACATTTCTTTGTTCTATGTCTGAGTGGAATATAAATATCTATTCAGTATTATTTATGGAGCATCTCATCTCTAAGTTAGTCCATAACATATTGCTATTAAAATTAAGTCGTCAAGCAAATTTGGTTTGTTTAGTTTTACTTCTCTTAAGGAACTTAATACAAAATACAGCTAAAAAAATGAAGAGAATATTAATAAAAGGAATAATTATGATTTATAAAAATCTTAGGAAATTTTAAACAACTCCCATTCTGAGGACATTCGTACTTAAAGACGATACGCTCCATTGTATTGTATTGTACTTTTGACGACTCTCGGATGTTTCCTTTCACTCTTGCAACGACTTTTAAACCTTTATTGTCCCTACGACGAAATTCTCCTCAATGCGATGACTTTTGCACATTAAAGAAAATGCGGACTCTACACCTCTTTTATATTTATATTCGTAGCTCCACAGAATGGCCGTTCGTACCCTATTTAATATAAGGTATTTTTCGCGATTTGTAGCTAAATTTAGTTAATTTTGCTCTTTTCTCCATCTTCTCCTCTCATCCTTGTCTAAGTCACTTTGTAAATTTTTCTAAAAACGAAGTGTCTCTATTGCGGATCGCCATTTCTATGTTCGATACTCTACACCTCCATTTACATTGTCTTACAGTATGTATTGTTGCTTTCACTTGATATTGGTATCCTAATGGGCACGTGTCTTTTAAATAAAGCATTTGATATACTGCATTATTATGTTTACCTAAAGCCTAAGAAGTCTAAGATAAAACAAGTGAAGTATCCTCGCTACAGACATTAAGTAAAACGGCTCGGCTGTACTTAATATAACGCAGTTCCACAGAATGTGGTTTCGCCGTACAACGTTGTATCGCTTATAGCATCTAGAAGCCACTAGTTACTTAGAGCCTGCTGAACATAAGTGTTAACCACTATCACATAGAAAGCTATGTTATACTGTACCCAATATAAATAGCTGACTGCATGTGTTAAAAGAAGAGAATTATAGTTACTGTGTATAATTTAATTCGATTTTACCAAATACAACCGATAAAATCTAATTATAGTAAATATGGATGCAAAATACGTATTATATGTATAAGTTAAATTTATTGTAAGTATAAATGGGATCTGAAAAGATTTATAGCAATATGTATATAATAGTAAATAACGATTATATTTTAATAAAATTAAGTACCTCATACAGTATTATCAAAACATTTTATCATTTTAGTAGAGTTTTTAATATTATATTTATAAAGATATGGAATGCTTCTATGAAATATCTAAGCTTTGTTCCTCTTCTAGGCATTTCCATTTATTCTTTGCAATTCATATCGTGGTAACCTTAAATTTAAATCCGTTTTTGATACGTTTTCGTGAATGAAAACAATACGTCCATAGCAAAAAAATTTATCGTCATACAGAAGGTATGACGTAATATATAAACTGAAATCAAATACACAGAAGTCAGGCAGTATTGTTATTCCATCTTATTTCGGCAACAAAAGAAACACAAGTGCTACTTGTAACTCAGGGATTATTTTTGTTCGGTTTTCTATCTTTCATCTATCCCTTTTATCACGTTCTTAAAATCCAATATCTACTTGACGATAACAAACTTCGGTCGTTTCATAATATCAGAGTTAACCATTGTGTTCGGTGATATGTCCATTGTTTCCGCTACTCGTCCGTTGTTCAGGTACTCATAAAGTTGTTTAGGAACTGGCCGGAGTGAGGAATTCACAGAAATACTCTCCACGAACCTTTATTTCGTAACAATTAACTAACTAACAAATATATTAATATTAATTTAGAATTCCTTCATAAACTCGTGTAACTTAGTATTAACAAACAAGACCATCAGATTTCACGTTAAGCTTATAAATATAACACAATATTATGACTATCCTACCGCTCCTAATTCGTGAATGGTTTTTACAACAACGTAATTTATTTACTAATAATAATAATAATAATAATTGGGACAATTCCGCACATAGCTGCCTGATTTCTAATTAGGCAATTAAATACCTGTGTTCTGGTAATAACATTTTATAGATATTACGCACATATATACCTATTATTAGTATTATAATTACACCCAGACAGGTAAATACAAATTTACTCATCACACAAATATTTGTCCTGACTGGGAATCGAATTCCCGACCACTCTACCACGATGTCAGTCGAATCTTTTAACGCTAGTTGGCAGAATAAGTAACGGCATTTTAAATGGCGATTATTTTAAGCGCGTAACAACCGTTCGAAAGGGCCGAAACCAAGTTTAATATACGAACATAAATAAATTTATCGAGCAAATATAATTTACCGAACGCAATCATGTGAAATTGTAGCAGCGATATTGTTTCGTACGGCCAATATAATTCCATCAGCTAATAATGCCAGCAAACATCGGGATCAATCTCGTTCACATGGCCTCGTGAGACGCGTATGACATGATGTGACGAATGGCCCGAATCGGGTCTAATTTACCGGCGGCTCGTGGAGCTGGCGGTTTGTTTGCGCTCATAAATTCGGATCGCTGTCTACTCGTTCCGGGAAAGTCAACAACACATTTCTGGGTTTTATGATAAAACACGTGACTTAAATTAACACCGGATAGAACATATATATGTATGAATTTGTACGCCGTAAAAGGCAAATTATGACTTAGACTTGGAACCTTGTAACATTTTTATGTACCCATATTTGTGCAAATAGATGTCATTGTCTTTGTCTTCATCTATGTATAAGTGTGTTTTGCAGCAGTTAACAGTCTTGTTTGGATTTTGTTCTCCCATTTCGGATGTCTGGGCTTAAATACTCGTACGTACCTCTGATTTTACAATGTTATGCGTTTCATTACTTAAAATTTGAATAAAATTTGTACACCGTAGGGTACCTATGTTAGAAAGTAAATAATGTTTTATGAGGTTTGTGACATTTCCAATTCGCTTATAATCACCGTGACAGACTATGTCTATAAAACCCTCTCAATTTGAGAGGAGATCGGTATTCAGGGATGGAACAACAAAAGCCTTGAAAAAAAATGTTTTAACATTAAATGAACATAACATAAGATTTTTGACAGTAGCAAACGAGCATTCATCAGTGTCCAGCAGCGTCATCGGTAACTGACCTTGAATATCTGCAAGAAAGAAAATGCTAGTGAGAGTTGCTTCACTTAGTATGCACTCACGTTACTCCAAAGCGTGTGTAGACAAAATGTTATATCCTAGGACAAGACACTCACCGACTGCTCGGCTCAAACTAGACCCAGCCCCATCATCATCAAACAAACAGCGCCGTAAGCGTTACAAAATTACTAGACCAGTAAAATTAATAAAAATTAATGACCTACAATATAACATTTACTGACATAAAATAATAATAGCCAGAATTAGATTTATCAGATGTCACCCGTTTAACCTCTGTCAATCATCCAATGATTAACTGAGATGACTTCGTTCACTTCCTATAGTTTTGTATAGTTAAATACACGTTATAATATGTTATAGAAATTTGACACAAACAATTTACACGAAATGAAACATAAAAATGTTAAAGGGTTCTCACTCACAAGATTTATCACTGAAATTTAATACGTATGATGCATCTATCTATATGTGTACGTACGTGGCTGAAACCATAGCGGCCAAATTTGCATTGATTTCCATTTTACGAACCCATGTTTACGACTGGTTACCATATCTGCACGAAATTGTTCTCGTATTTTCAAGTGTTTACAATGCATACATTTCATTTTTATTGTGTTTATAGCCAGACGAGATGGTGCCGATGTGCGGTCACGCCACGATCATTTAATTCATGTATATTTGTTACAAACAAAATTGAACGAAATATTTTTGTATCAACTAGTTCTTGTGAAACGTATTTAATGCTTTTTTAATTGACTTTATTGTTACTATAGAGTAAATGGGTACATTGTATAGTCTGAATAATTATTATTGATGGAATTCTAAATGTAGAAATTCATGAATGTTGTCTATTTTTAAAACTTTATACGATTGCGCACTTAAACAAGTATTTATCCACAAATAGATAAAGAAATTATTAAAAAGTATTTGGTTATCGTATGAATAGTATCAAACTAAAAACATGATTCAAAAATGTGGTTTGTTTGTCATTGCAATTTGTCATTTCATGTGTACAATACACATTACATTACATACAGTTTATATTTATTTCTATATATGTATTTTAAAATCGTAATTATTATGTGGAATACCTTTTTCACATTTTAAATATGGTAATAAATACATAAGCAAAAGACTCGCTCTGTAAGAGACCCTTCCCTGGCTTCAAAGTGAAGTTTTGCTAAGCTTGTCAAGAATTAAATGGTACTTCCTCATATGATATTACAAAGTCAAAAGGCAACATCAAACGGCATTTGTTCAAACTCGTCTATTACAAAACTCTTTTTTATGAATTAGGTAGGCACTTACGTACTACTTTAAATTAAGGACTACTTTAATTGGAAAATAACTATTACGGTTACTATTTTATTTCTAGACGTACCTAATATTGAACGATAAACAAAATTATAAGATCATTCATAACATTGTATTAAGTAGGTACATTAATACATTTAGAAAAACTGTTTTCATATTAATACCAACGTCAAGTGCAGCGAAAATTTCAAGATACATACTCGAAATAATCTCATAATTTCAATAATTAAATAATTTAATGAATGCTAGAAAGGAATGATCCTATATTTATATACAAGCAGTTAATTTATGTATTCAAAGGTCTAATAATTGCATCTGTGCCTGTGTGTAATTAATTAGAGAACCACTAAATACATCTAACTATACTAAAATATACCTACTACATTGCTAGTTTTGTTTGGGTTAGTATTTTATTCTTATTGATCTGTAATTATTATATTTTTTACTTAATTAACACGTGTTTACTTACACTTTTTTTCCTAATTGGTGCATTCGTTTCAAAAATCTAACTGTAAATATACATTCACCGAATAGAGAGCGCTAGTTTTTCAACAATATACTTCATTAAGTTGGGAATACGGTAAATTTCTTGGAAATTTGTGCAAATTTCTCGGAGCAATCCCTCGTCTTCGTGTAGTGACAGTTAAAGCCTCCGAGATCTACTAAAGCGAAAACTTCTATTGGCGTGGGAGTGCTCAAATCGTTTTACTTTGCAAGCGAATTCGTCATTGAAACAGACACGTATAAAAGGATACTTTTCGCGCCGTTCCAGGAATAAAAATGGTAAACTTTACGCGATGAAAAGGTAAATCAAAGTTTTCGCGTTACAATATTTAGGTAGTTGTCCACATTTGGATTGTTCAGATGCTATTGTACATTTTCATTAATTCGTAATGCATATAGTTCTCGCTATCCAATAGTCTATCAAACATGCATAAGGATATAAAGAGGAATGATACATCATACTTACATACATACATATATAAAAAAGTCATTAGAGTTTTATAGGCCATCATTATGTAAGCTAATTTATTGGATTGTAACTGAAACATATGTACATTGGAACTTTTCTACGTAAATAATACATATTTCAATTACAAATTGTGTATTGGATATGGTTACTGCGAGTGTTACGAACACATGAACGATATTAGGCCATTTACCTATTTTCTTCGTCCTTGTATTTCGTAACACGCCCGGACTACGGTAGCGAGTGTGTAATTCAATTAGCTTTAACTAGTTATACATTTACTTTGATGCTTAGTTGCACAGCGATGGTGAATGGGAATGCTTTTATTCTATGTACTACAAATACAAGATAAAAGAATTGTGAGCGTTAAACATTGTGATCTGCAAAAAGATAAATAGAGAAAAACAATGTTTTAAATAAATGTACTGTTCTATGAGTCTTATGTTTACGATTTAGATATGATAAAAGAGAATTTCGCCAAAATTTGCACTTCATGGCAAATCTGTATACATAATATTTTCCTTTTCCTTGAATACGAGTATCAGCACTTTTGGCGCTTTTATGATATTGTTAAATTAAAATTCATGAAAACAGATGATAAAAGAAATGGTTGCCGCGTTGTGCTTTTCACGATCATCATCGCAGCTTGCCAAAGCTCGTTTACATAAAGAAAAGTCCTTGTTTTGGCAATTGCATTTAAATTTTTAACGACGCTGTTGTCTTGGCATTTATCGGCTCTGTTTTTGTGACATACGAAATCATTTGAATTAAAACTGCAAACTGGGACAAAGATAAAAATTATGTAACCGTATACAATGTACTGTACAGTAAATAAATGTTTATTACGTATGTGTTTAAATTGACGTAAATTCCAAGAAACGATTTATCTTCGAAGAAAATTACTTTCCGCAATTTTGGTATCGATATCACTGTTCTATGGGCACGAACTGTATTTTCAATGACGAATAATATAACATTGTAATACAACCTTTTGAGGTTTTAATACACTACGTTTACAGAAACCATTATAATATAGTCATATTTAACATGAAACCCGAAAATGGAAACAAAATTTTACATTTCATTGAACATCAGAACTTATTATGTTATTTTAAAATTAACTAAGTGCTAACGGAAGTTCATTGTTATTATTAGTATTTTAATTTACACAAAAACCACAACGCTTATAATGAACTGAGTTTGGACGTAGTAAATTAAGGTAATTTTCCGTCGGGTTTAAAAAAGCACTTGCGAAAATCTGCCCTTTCACATTGTTGAATGAGAATGTTCTCGTATTCGGTATTTACCTTACATTTGCAGAGTTTGAATTCAGTCCGGCCACGTTTGGTCAGATTGCAAAGACTACACGCTGCTTAGTCAAGTGGATTTACAGCTATTATATGGCTCTTTTAGAGGTCCGTACGTTGTTGAACGAGTAGTAGCATTTATAAAATATTCCATCTATGCCAGGAACAGACATCTATTTCTATTCAGGTATAAATAAAAGTTTTCGTAAAAATAACGCACTACTCTATAAAAATTACGTTCTCTAAAAACATAAAGGTGCTTGAAATAAAAGCAATATTTATAGTTTTCGTAAATTTTACTACATTGTTCACAAAACCGATGAGAGATAACTATAATTGTATGTCATTCATATTTGAACCTTTCTTGTAATAATATTAATTAAGACGATTATGTAGTATTTTAATAAAAAAATTATAGCGTAATTTTGAAAATGTTGACAGGAATTTAACTACTTCATTTACATGGCTACAACCTTCTACTTGTCCCAATGGAAATAAGAAAAACTTAAAGCAAACTTTGCCGCGTAGTTTCAGCGAGTACTAGAGGAGATTCCACGCAGTATAATGGCTGAAATCTCGCAAGAACAGCCGGAAAGATTTGTTAAGTCTCGTCTCCTTAGCATGGTAATGGTTGAGGGAATTTGACATTACTGGTTACCTTTCCAAGCCCTACTAGCATCTGATGAAACTGAACTACACCGTCGTGTGTTATCTGCAAGTATGTGAAGACCAAGAACACACGATAAACAGTTGTGTGACACATTTCTTTGTTCGGTGTCTGGGTGTAATAAAAATATGTATGTAAGCTAAAATTGTTATTAGTCAGAGGGCATCAGTACATTTTAAGTACTTGCATGTTTACGAAATTAACAGACTCCGATTCATAATTAGTCTTGCGTAGTATTAAAGTAATTTACTTGTAATAGTTAATTATTTCAAGTTGATATCCGTATCAGATATATAAATGCGACCTTACAGTCGTTAATAGACAATTTACGTTAATCACAGTTCCGTTACACGGCACATTACAAGACCGATAAGCAACTTGACAGTCAATGTACATTTAACGCCTGGATTAATGACGTGTTAATTTATTTAGCCCCATATATTGAAACCATTTTATACTAGTCAACGTAATATATTTTACCAGTATCTTAAATATTTCGAATTCCTTTGAGGGCCTGTCATACAACAAACCATTTAAAGTTTGTAAAGCTATAAATAACGCTCCAAATTTTTTAATGTTGTTGACTAAAAGCGATATAAAAAGGCTATCTAATTTTGTAAAAGGAGACGGGACTGTAATTTATTTAAGGTATTTATTAACATTTTTTTCAAAAAGTTTTAAAATTTCTCCAGTCTCTATTTTTCCAATAACTCTTTCTACGTTGATCAAAGAACGCTATTCAACAGAAAAGTCGACTACGTATAGTACGTCGAAGCTGTTTCCCATTCAATTGGATTGCCGTTCTGACGCAGTTAATGGCCGCGTTTCCATAGTCTCCCACACATTCAGAAGTGATAATATGCGTTTTACTACTAGCTCAAACGTTCGCTCTTTTGCGACTCGAAAATCATTAGCTAAAACATTCTTCACAGTTTACCTACTAGTTGTTGCCTAAAGTTTCGCTTAGCATTACTCATCTTAGTTTCGTATAAGCTCTCTTGGGAATGGAAGTTTTTAGCGGGTTAAAAAGTGTCCAATATCCTGATCTCGATCACAAGTAGGTTACTCACAGTACAAACACCAACCAACAAACTACAATTTTTTTCTTAATATTTCCTGTACATATACCATTAGCCAGTGCATACAACTGACCTGCAACGACCACAAATCCAAGTACATAATTATGCATATGCAGTGTCCTTTTCAACTTATTATCCAGGCTTAAGGCAATACATATCTCTCAATCAGTGTAACTGACGTTTCAAATTAGGTCAAATGTTGTAAGGAGTACAATGTTCAGTTCTGTTTACGTATTAAAACAACATTTATTTTATTAAGGAATTACTTTTTAAGTCTATGCTTTTCGAATGATTTTACAACATAATTATTGCAAGTATATAAAGCTTGATGTAATCAATTAAAAAAAAATTGGTTTACCAATGGTAGACAGTGGAAATACACCCAATGGAATTTTCTGTAATGTTCCTTTTGCTTCACAATCTTGTAGTAGAAACTCTGTTTCTAGAAAATATCGAAGTGTTATGGACACAAGACGTACATTGGAAGCCATTAACTAAAAGTTTGTGTCATTTTGAATGCAAGAAAGTTACGGATACGTTATTGCTTAACCTTATGTAACAAATGAACTGCCATGTAGTTTAGACTGGCGCATACCCATGAATTATCTTAATATATATAAATCTCGTGTCACAATGTTTGTCCTCAATGGACTCCTAAAC
>DWUN01000562.1:0-21565 GCA_018249975.1 Passova gellias
GGCGGGACGAAGTCGCGGGCAAAAGCTAGTAATACATATATTATAGAATGACCCCGTCCGTCTGTAACGCACTTCGATTGCGCCACCAGACGGACGGATAATGACGGCGCGTGTCGATTGTGCAATCGATATAATTCGCCGGACATGACTTATCGCTGTTAACGCATAAACGAGCCCTACATTACTTTAATGGGCTGATATATTTAGTGGCACTGATAGCTTGGTGGTTTCAATTTCATGTATATCTCTGTTCAGTATTTACACGTCATTAACGAGCGCAGAATTAAATTATACATTGTATTTAAGGAGTTTGTTATCCATTTGAATATATGCATACGTGATTTGTTTTAGAACGTACCTAAGTTTTCCATCTAGTGTCGCGGATTTCTCAAATCGCTTGCTAAATTTTATCTTAATACGATTGTAATGAAAAAGCACTTAAAATCAAGGGAAAAATTTTATTTTGTATGAATGTATGTATGAATGTATGCTTGCACCCAAAAGCTCTTGCTAATGTAATACTGATGCTTTTAAAAATCTATCTATGTTAATGTTTATGTATTATAAAGTTATAAAGAGGTAATGTTTGTGATAGAATGAGCTTGTATGTAGGAGGCTACCTTCGAAACGACTCATACGATTTTAAAAATTATTTCACCACCAGAATACTACGTTAATCGCTGTTTGACATTGGCTATATATTATTTAAAAAACATACATTTTTTAAGCTTTCGCTATATTTATTGCAAATCGAAAATAAATAGCTCTATCAAATAATTCAGGGCTTGTGTTCAACTTATTTATTTACAGCGGGACGTTAAATTCCGTATCTCTGTCCGCGCAACACGTGGCTGTTGCGAAACCTTCGCCACGTGCTCCGACGTGATTTATCGTCGCGCTCGCGTATCTACGCGTCGTCGGCGCCGCGGGGAACCGAAACTTCAATATGGCCACGTGCACTGCGCTCTATATAACATAACACATACCGTATTAAAGCCGTTGTAAAGTTAAAAGCTCATGTGTGCCATTTTCGCAATAATTCACCTTATAACTGGCCTCGTGGTCGAGCGGTTAGAGAGCTCGACGGCACACCGGAGGTCGTGGATTTGATTTTCACCCAGGATAAACATTTGTTTGATGAACATATATACGTTTTAAGTTGTATGTATATCAGATCTCCGGTTACCTTAACACAGGCATTAAATTGCCTCATTTGGAATCTGATAGCCGCGTGTGGGTGGTATTGTCCCCAGTTATTATTATTCACATTTTGTTAACGTCTTTTTAGAAGCCACCATTAACGAAAGCATACGAATCTGATATGAACGATCTCGTCATTTGAGGCAGCTGTGTTTAAATTAAAATATCCCATGTCAAGCTTTACATTCACTGTAAGTGAAAATCTCTCTGCTTGGGACTTGGGGCTATTTTTAAGGATATGGAAATCTAGAAATGTAATGTAAATCACCGCCCCGCCTGACCTCGAGGGAACGGTCTTAATTGTGTTACGCTCTAAGCGAACACGGCAAATATACACACACGAACAAGTTGGAACTTCAACTTAGTAGTTCAGACCGTATGTACTAATGTACAATGTACAATATACAGACATAAACCGGGATATCAAATATACATACTTAACAGGCGAGAGTTGCCTTTGCCATGCATATTTGAATAGCCCTCTAGTGTAGTGGTTAGCGTCCCTACCGACAGAGCTGGAGGTTCGATGTTCCAAGTTCTATATGTACAGGAAAAATATTTGTGTAGTTGTTTGTGTAGTAAATTTCCATGTAATTGTTTTTTCATTTGTCTAATTGCCGTATTAACCGCTCGTCGTCTGGCAATACCATTACACCGGCACAGCGCGAACCATAGCGTAGATCATTACATCTATTGCCGCTGCAGATCTAGTGCAACATGAATTAATTACAGCCATTTAAGGTATGTTTACAGTAAATGCATTATCGTTCAATAAGAGCAATTAGTTACGTCACTGTTGTTCTGTATCGTCAATAATAAAAAAAGTTAGTTCTTGTCTATGACCCAAGCGTTTAATGTCCCAACAGTCACTAGTTAGAATTTCAATCGTTTACACTTATCCTTTCCTTTTGATTTATTAACCTTTATTAATCTTGCCTTTTAATTTATTAACTCGGGGTATTGTTTTTCAATACAAATGGAATAAGTCTCGTATTCGTACATTCTGCATACGTATACATACTCGTATATAATGTATACTGTTGAACTAATTGTATTTAAAAATTGAAAATAATAATGCCAACACAACAACATTTAACAATTTAATGTTTTGCAAAATGTCACATAGTTCTCTACCGTATTTTGTCAATCCGACAAGTGTGCACGCACCCTAATCGTGACTCAGAGTTGTATATAAATCAAAATGCAACAACCTATGTTTGTAGGTATGTAAGCACGGTATAAAGTTATGAGTGGTTAAGTAATACTTGTCAGGCTACAAGTCTATGCTATTCCGTTTCACGTTCCTGTTTGTGGAACACAATAAATACTATTGCTGTTTACGATTTTTTTTGGTTTTTGCTTTCATCGCATGTCAAATTTGAAAATATTCACGGTTAAATGCAATTTACTTTATTGGTAATAGGGATTTAGATTAAACAACAATAAATGGCGAAACTTTTCTACAACTGTCAGTCGTCCAATAAGTGACCGCGCTGCGTTATCTAACGTATTCGCTGTATCTACTCCAGATTCGCTATATTAATAGCATTTTAGCCAAGACATAAAAGGGTATTGTCCCGGAAGACGTCATGTCTTCCCGAATATCTTTATTCGGGCACAACCTTATTTCCAAGCAGGGACTTAGGGACCTCCATAATCCTACGGTCGGATGACTTGGGAACACTCGCCCTTAAACAACACATTTATACACATAAAAAATATATTAAGCTTTATGTGTGTATATTTAGAATATTTTTGGGAAAACAACGTGAATTCAATATTATTGACATTATGAAGCTCGAGTTTGCTAATTGTATGTTAGTTTGTCTTAGTGTTTGGCCGTAACAATAATATGATTTTAACAAAGTCTAATAATAAACCATCTTTATGTAGCTATTGCAACAATTTCAGTCCATGCCCATACAAACACCTAGTACTATAGTCTCTCCCGGGAATATTTATAGGAATTAACAAGAAAACTGATTTTGAATAAAAAAAAAAAAACATTCAATCCAACGAGTAAATAAACAGATATTCTATCGAATGTTGGAAGCAGTTCTGAATGAGTCCAGAATAAATGTTTGCAGACAAAAAAAAACCGTTGACTCCACTGAAAAGTCAAGTTCCCGAGATTGCAATTGTAAGAGCCAACAGTTAGCCGGCGCGGGCCGCCCAAGTTTTGTAAAGAAACACCCGAGACGCTGGCGGCGGGAAGTTTTTAATCATTACCGACGCATTGATATTGGAAAACCGACCGACGGTTCTCAACTTTATAGATCGGGAGTATTCAATTGTGAATATTTTTATTATTATCACCACACCATCACGCCAGGTCGCTAACGGTGCACACGGATAGCGCTAAACATCTTTATCCTTACGAACTTGATTTGTACACACGCACACACACACACACACACATTGATCACTCTGTATGTTCATTGGTTTCGTAAACGTTGACTCTTTCATCAGCTATCGACACTTTTGTATATCTGTTTTGTAATTCTTTTATCGTCATTCTTAATATCCGAAGCATCGGGGCATGCTGTTTCGCTATTTAACATCAATGCTCTCTTTTACACAAAGCATCTAGCTACCGACGTGTTACTGAATTGGTTCTACCACCATACAGGAACAGCTCGACCAAGTGAACCTTGGTAAAGTTCAAAGGCAGCCGTTTCCCTGCAGCCTGATACAATATTAATATCCAAAAGAACGCGGGCAGAGATTGCCTACATGTTTAGATTATAATCTTCTCGTTCGGTAGCTCAGTTTTCAATCTTAACACCTTTGATTAAAACAATTACCTGCACTTATTATAACGGAGAACATCTTGATGGAAATTGCAGTTCTTGTACTTCTTTATTTTTTCTAAGGCGTGTGAAATTTGCTAATATGAATTTGGCCAGCATGGCTGACTATACTCTGTCTCTTTTCACCTTGAGAGAATATCCGTAACCAATAGAGGGTCGTTAGACGTGTCTATGGTAAACGGTACACGAACGAACGCCAACAAATACATTTCATGTCTACCTTTAACGTAATGTTAATCCCTTAACAATGGTGTTTATCTAGAAATTATTCCTTCCACCGTTTCTATGACCCGTTTCGTGACTTACAAACAGGCGAGCTGTGTGGTCGGCTATCTCGCTCGTGCATCTCTTTACCAACTGAAAATAGTATCGAATGCCCATTTTAATGGTATTCTGTGAATGCATCGGGGACGGCTGTAAACTTTTTCGTCTGTCGTGAAATGGCTTAAAGGTTTTCTTAATAGATTTATTGAGTTGGTTTATGGTTTGGGCAACTATTCACAATTATAGGGCAAAATCTTTAATGGGCGCTGCGTAATAAAGACTGTTATTAATGTTAAGAAGCAAACGAGATGCTGGGTACTAGATGGGTAGCGATTCGGTACTCTACTTCGTGGACGGAGATACAAATTGACATCTCTAACGACTGAAATCGAGAATTGTTTTGAATGTGTTCTATCGCGGAACATCTATTGGTTCGCCTGGTGGTGAGGCTGCCACGTATGACGTGACGGGAAACGGCATGACGCTTTTATGGCATCATGCCTCCTTTACCACTGTGTGTATTTAACACCGGCTTTTAATTGCCTAATTTGGAGTTAGATAATCGTTTGTGGAAATTATTAATATTACGTAACTTATTAATTCCGTTAACTGCTACAGTCCTTTGTATGCTCTGACATCATACGAAATTTTCCAAGATTCCTACTTCGCGCAATAAAATACTTGCTCGAGCTTGAACCCAACTTGTTGGTCGATCTTCATTAATGATTTTATTAAGAGGGACAGTGAACCAGTGTATTGTAGGATTGTTGGTACGAGGGTGATCATTCTATTAAGCTCCAGTAGCGATGTAACGGGGACGTTGACACATACAATTATTTAATTATCGATATCGTTACAATTTATTATATGTAAAAAAAAACACAAAAAAGAACCTACCTACCTATTATTTATTTATGGACGGTATTAATTGGTATCAATTACAATTAAAACTGTAAAAGGCGCGGACAGCAAATGGGTCGTTATGAAATTAAAAAAATACCTAACGAACATAGGTCAAAATAAGTGGAGAGCTTCAGAGATGTTAACACAGCGCATCAGAGAGAGTAACGCTGTTGCCTGGGCCACGCGAGCTCACACGCGCGATTCCAATCTGAATTTTAAAAACTTTACGACCACGTAAACAATTTAGAAGCGGCTTTTTTAACTTACATACCGGTATGCATAGTTGGAAATAGGCCATAATGAGAGCCGTAAGCCTTATTATGGTAGTATAAAACTATGTCCAGACTATTATAGGCCAATGATACTCGTAATATTAAAGAAGTTTACCTTACTGAGCGAAGGAAGTGTTTATTACTTGAATTAAGTTACTTTGTAGGAGATGTGTGGGCGAACTATTGTTAAATTAGTAAATTGACGTCATTAATATCCCTATTTCTTACGACAGCGATGCTTACATGACATGTGACTTAGGGAAGGATAAAAAAAAGTAACAATATAAAAAAAAAAGAATAAACTAAAATTTTTACGGACAAAAATAAGTGTGAAAATTGTCATTAATGGTGAACATCTCAGTGTTCATACTCGTATACAACGCTCTTATATCGAAACATTTCTAGTATATTAAGCTTGTGCCTATCGCTACATAACATTTTCAAATGGCATCAGTCTGGGCGTTCAGCTCGACCTGGCCTTGAGGTTAGAACGCAAGGCTCGAAGCCCTATCGGAACGGACGCTCACGATTGTAACTTTAACGAGTATTTCATATCAATACAAATATATAAAGCTAAAGAGTTTGTTCGCATCTTTACAAGTGTTAAAATAGCAGGTGTATGAAAGTACATTATTTTTTAAGGCAGCAATTTAAAAATAAATAGGCTTATAGTTGGATATAACAACTTACCACATACGTTATGTAAACAGTTTCTATATTACTATTTCACGCGAGCAATACCTAATACAAGTTAGATTGTGAAATTTTGTATACCTATTACATAAAATTAATACTGTATTAATTAAATGACTCTGTAACTAATTGAATATTATATTCAAGTTTTTTAAAGGTGCGAAGTAACAATTGACTGTATCCATACTTGTCATGTAGCGTTTTAGAAACTATGATATTTTCAATCAACGGCCGTTCCAGTACCGTTCCAGTACAAGTCACTTCTACGTCTTCGTGTTGTACTAAGGAAACGCAAGGCTTGTGTCGATTACCGCTTAAATTGTTACGTGATTGGCAATCCTATTGAGTATACAGAGTGTTCATATCACGAGGTGGACGTAGAATCACGATTCGAATTGTATTGACGAAGAGCCGTCAAAATACGAGTAGACGCTATAATTATATGAAGGCTTTTTGAAATATGCAATTAAGGGTTTAAATAGCAACATACGCAGAGCCTGTACCGTAGTGACCAGAGAACTGATCGAAGACATGATATAAATACATGGATGCATACTTTAATAGTAGTAGCAGGTACATACGTAGAATGAAGATGTGTTCTCATCGTACAAATATTTGTCCCGGCCGGGAATCGAACCCACAATCAGAACGAGGCAAACGTGAACATTATTTAAGGACCTCAAACTTTTAATGTGGTCCTTTGAGCCGATGTATATTATATTACGAGAAGGGATTTAGCAATTTCCTTTTTCTGAATGGAAGATATCCGTATTAGAGGAAAAAACATTGCATTTACTATATAGGATTTCAATTATTTCCATAGCAACGCGGTACCTTACAACTCATCAAATTCTTTCCGGCCGAATTTGAAGTTCACGAGGTCTTTAACGAGACTTAATATTGCAGATGTTTATTTTATGAATGTCTTCCTGCAATGCCTTAGTCCCGAACCGGTAAACCCACCCGTTACTCGGCAATCCGGTCCGAACGCATCCTGCCAGCCTCGCCTGTCATAGTACCTGCGGCAGCACTCTGGTAACTCAAGATGCGACTTCAAGGCGGTCGCCTTGCAAGGTCACTGTCGGCCGGACGGTGCAGCATCGTTGACTAAGCGAGCTCGCCTAACGGTCAGGTTTCACCGTTTCCAGGAAGTACTGCACGTATTGCTGCAGTTTTATGTGGGAGATTTATGTGTTCCCTTTGGTCGATAGAAATATTTATGCGTTTTGAAATATAATTTAAATCGTAGCCGAGTTAGTCATCATCCCCACACTGCTCTGCCCACACTATTTTACAAATTGTGCCAACTCGGCTACTTGCTATGAAAAAAGTCGTACTTTAGATATACCGTATGTAACCGGCCCACGGATCCCTTACATTTGCATTTTACTATAAGTCTCTATTGGGCCTTTTGGATCTTATACTTTTATTGAATCTTTAGAAATATAAATAGTTTCTTTAAGCGTTTCCACGAGACTGCGTACAGAATATCAATTCTCTTAGTTCGTAAAAATTCGATATTTGTTGTACACGTGAGTGATGAACGCGATTTGTTTCCAGCGCGTCCGCACGTTCACGACATCTCTGGACGAGTTGTCGTCGCGCGTGCAGGCGGCGGAGGCGGCGCGCGCGGCCTGGCGGGCGCCGGGCGACGCCAGGGACGCGCGCGCGCAGCTGGACGCGGTGTCGCGCGCGCGCGCGCAGCTGCCGCCGCTGCGGCGCCTGGCGGACGAGCTGAGGGGCCAGGCGCAGGCCATGGCGAGAGACAACGTGCAGCTACCCGAACACCTGATCGCCAGGCTGGATGACCTCAACGCTAGGTTCGTAGGCATCTAAGGTATTATGGTCGATACGTTCATTTCTGCACCCACGGCCCTGTCACCGATTGGTTTGTAAATATGTTGCACAGAGTGACAGGCCTTAGCGCCGGCGGCGAGGAACGCGCCCGCCAGCTCGCCGGAGTCGCGCGGGACGGGGGCGCAGGCGCCGCGCAGGGCTTCCTCGCGGGCTCCGTGCGCCCGCCGTGGGAGCGCGCGGTTACACCGGCCAACGTACCCTACTACATCAAGTAACATTTTATTTTTGTTGTTATTATATTTTTGCTAGTTTTATACTATATTTATATTTTCATATACTATTGATGCGAATAGTACAATATTACTTTTCTGCTACTTTCCGTATGTTAATCATGTATTTATAATTATAAAATATTGGGAATAAAGCAAAATTCTATAAAAATTGGACGATAATGTTCAGACAGGTCTTGAGAGTTTATAATTGCGACAAATTCCCGACTTGTATTGACAAATTATGAATGTTTCGAACAAATCTTAGTCTACGACCTTCACTGCCAGACATGGGCCACCCACTAACATCAGAGCAACACACATTTCTGTACTTTTTGAATCCCCCACTTGTTCAATGCAAAAATACTAATTGTGAATATGTATGTTCTCAGCCACGAGCTGGAGACGACGCACTGGGACCACCCGAAGATGATCGAGCTGATGAACTCCCTGGCCGACCTCAACGAGGTGCGCTTCTCCGCCTACCGGACCGCGCTCAAGCTGCGCACCGTGCAGAAGTCGCTTTGCAGTGAGTAACTAAACATGTTTGCACTAACCGATCAAATCTCCTTGCAATAATTAATCCACCGTCGATTTTCGTAAGTAACGGCACATGCGTGTACATCCCCCCCGCCCGCAGCGCACGCGCTGCAGCTGCCGGCGGCGCTGGAGGCGTTCGACGCGCACGGGCTGCGCGCGCAGAACGACCGCCTCATCGACATCCCCGACATGATCGCCGTGCTCACCTCGCTGTACGAGGTACGCGTCGCTGTACCGTCGCGCCTCGGCCGACCGAGCGGTAGAAGTCCTCGCAGACATGAGATGCTTCCTCTACATCGTACATGCGTCTTCTCCATTAGATGCCCATCGCACAAACTTAAAACGATATGCCGATGATGACAACGGGTGCAGTCTAGAGTGCCTTTGTTCTGACCCCGTCGTCGTGTGGGATACATCAGTGGGAAGAGAGAGAGGGAGAGATAGTATTTGTTCAGAAAGTGCCTCTTTATTCTCGTGTTCGATGACCATATGACACTTTTTTCTTTCATTAAAGTTCTGGTGTAATATAACTGTGATCTTACAATTTCTGTGTTACGTTTAAATGGTCATCATGTCGCCAATTTATGGCCTGACTGGCCTCGCGGTCGAGCGGTTACAGACCCTGACTGTAAACCGGGGTCGCGGGTTCGATTCCTACTCAGAACAATCATTTGTTTGATGAGCACATTTGTTGTTCTGTCTGGTTGTATTAAAAATATAAACATATGTAAGTAATATATCGTATGTATGTTTATCAGCTGTCCCGCTACCATAACGCAGGCATTCGTTGGCCAAACCTGGAGCCGGATAGCCGCGTGCGGGGTTGTCCCCAGTCGCTATTATTATAATCTCCAGGTGATAGCGGCGGAGAACCCGAGCCTGGTGAACGTGCCGCTGTGCCTGGACCTCTCCATCAACTGGTTGCTGAACGTGTACGACAGCCAGCGCACCGGCCAGATCCGGGTGCTGAGCTTTAAGGTCGGCCTCGTGCTGCTCTGCAAGGGACACCTGGAGGAGAAGTACAGGTGACACACTGTTGACAATTAAACGTCTTCTTCTGTATTGTTGTTTATGAAAAGTGTTTTTTTTAGATACTCGTGAATTATTTATCGAATGGAATGATTCGAAGAGTTTATATTGTGTTTTTTTTTCACTTAAATTCACCAGGAATACAAAAAACAATGGATTTTTTCATAAGACATTAACAACATCCGTTGAACTATTTGGGAGGGGAACATTTTCCAGTCAATTTGGAAGAGTGAAGTAATGAGCAACAGCGCCCAGTCTGAAGGTTGTTAATTACAATTCCCAGATACCTGTTCCGACTGATCGCGGACCCGTCGTGCCGCGCCGACCAGAGGAAGCTGGGGCTGCTGCTGCACGACTGTATTCAAGTAAGGAGTGTCCAGTGACGGCTCGCTGGCTCGAAATCGTCCTCTGCTCCGGGTCCGAGTTCGACCCTAGCTCGTTACGTGCGTTTTATAAGTCGATATTGAAACATCCCTAGCCGTCACGGTGAAGGAGAACATCGCGAGGAACCCCGCACCGAGGAACCCGAGTCGAGGAACTGGTCCGATTGTTACATTTGTGTCTGTCTGTAACCAAGTTGCTTCACGATTAACGAGTTTCATTTATTACGAAGGTACCCCGGCAACTGGGCGAGGTGGCCGCGTTCGGGGGCTCCAACATCGAGCCCTCCGTGAGGAGCTGCTTCGAGCAGGCCTCCGCCAAGGAGGTCAACAAGGGCGGCACCCTGGATAGAAAAGCTGGTACGTGCAGCTGGCCACCTTTGTATCTAGTCAATAAGAATTGATGAAGCATTATTTTACATATGAATCTTAATGTTACGCGTGCGTGCCATTAATTGGATGTTCCTTCGAGTCTCGGGTAAAGCATTTATTGAAATTTTGAAAAATCTTTGTTACAATCAAAATCATTGGTTTTTCAGAAGTTTTAATATAATAACGGTTTCCATTAAACTTACTTAATTGATTGAAAAATCTTGACATTGATATTTAAAATCAAAGAAGCATCAGGTCAGTACTCGATTAGAACGGAGTATGAAGGTAATAATAATAACTAATCAACTCTTCCAAACGCAGGTGTGCCGGAGAAGGAGAAGGAGAAGGAGAAGGAGAAGGAGAAGGAGAAGGAGGACAACAAGGAGAAAACGCTGGAGCGGGACGCGGACGGGCAGCTGCAGTACATCGAGGCCTTCCACTTCCTGCAGTGGCTGCAGAAGGAGCCGCAGTCCATGGTGTGGCTGCCCGTGCTGCACCGCCTGGCCGCCGCCGAGAGCGCCAAGCACCAGGCCAAGTGCAACATCTGCAAGGAGTACCCCATCGTCGGCTTCAGGTGGGACGCGCGGACAGCGTATACGAGATACAGATGAGGGGGGATATCTTATGGTTGCGATCCTCAGCGTTGGGGGGATGATGAAGGAACGTTGTTGCCATGGGAACTCGTAGGGTGTTTTTAAAAAATTGTATAATTTTGAATGAGCCCGAGAAGCCGCCAGGGTCCTAAGCTCAGACCACGTGGCCGGCAGGCTGGTGCTAGATCACTAAGCTTGTATTACCACATCGAGTTCTTCTCGTAAAGTATAACAAATACACACAAACTTAATAAAACTCTTTCATTTTAATACATAATCGTCATGGATCTCCCGAAGAAAAATCTAGAATTTTTTTTATTCCAACTAATTGTTTCGTTGCAGATACCGCTGCCTGAAATGCTTCAACTTCGACATGTGCCAGAAGTGCTTCTTCAGCGGCCGCAAGGCCAAGAACCACAAGCTGACGCATCCCATGCAGGAGTACTGCACGGCGGTGAGGATACGTCGCTCGAGCTTCATCGGGATCTGGTCCAACATTGATAGGAATTCCTATTCCTATAATTAGTCTATTGTCGATATGGGAGGCCTTTCCTGGAGGCCCTAGCTGTACCGAAATACGGCTTACAAAACGCACTGCGATACTAACATATCGAATGTTATTATGTGATTAAAAAAAAATCTAAAGTGATACTTATATCAGTTTCCAGGGGGAATATATTGGGAAACATCCCCAGTTGTTGGTATTAAGAAGGGTTAGTTATCAATAATCGTCATCGTTCGTTGTTCTAGTCACAAGCCACCTCAAGTAGGTCATATTTTACCTCATATTTAGACCAAGGGTTGCAACGTCGGCCAAGCACTTCAACCTGTTTAGATAATATTGTTTTTTATTGTTGTTAAATCCATTCGATTGTATTGTCACGGTTCCAGACGACCTCCGGCGAGGACGTCCGCGACTTCACGCGCGCGCTGCGCAACAAGTTCAAGTCGGCGCGCTACTTCAAGAAACACCCCCGGGTCGGCTACCTGCCCGTGCAGACTGTTCTGGAAGGTATCTACGTGTTCATTGTCATGGCTACATTCATAACTCTCTTCATGCATACGCCCCGGTCTCGGAGACTCGCGACTCCTCTCCTCGCACGCCCGACCCGTCGTACGTATCCATGAAACAAATATATATTGTGCTTCGTGTGCGCGCCAGGCGACGCGCTGGAGTCGCCGGCGCCGTCCCCGCAGCGCGCGGCGGGCGCGGGCGGCGCGGGCGGCGCGGGGGGCGCGGGCGGCGCGGGGGACGACATGCACTCGCGGCTGGAGCTGTACGCGTCGCGCCTGGCGCAGGTGGAGCTGGGCGCGCGCGCGCTCGACACGCCCGACAGGTCGGTGCCCGCCGCTCCTCGATTATCTACTTTGGAATTCCTATTGACGTTCTGCTAGAATACGCGTTAAGGAGGTCCATGTTACGGTCTGGTTACATTCAATACGTACGTAGATGCCGTACGCAGTAATTTAGTGGGCGCTTGAAAATAATCGATCCTCAAAGTAGGCTACAATTTTAAAGCGAAGGAATGAACGTAGGGTATATTTTATCACGATATACCCGCGGGTTCAAAATTCGTCTAGAAAATGAATAAAGTAAAATGTAATAACGTTCCAGTGACGAGGAGCACGCGCTGATCGCGCAGTACTGCGCGTCGCTGAACGGCGCGGGCGGCGCCGACGGGGACGACGCCCCGCGCTCGCCCGTGCACGTGGTGTCGGGCATCCACCGCGAGCAGCGCCACGAGCTCGAGGCCATGATCCGGTCCGTCCCGCGCCCCACCTGCAAACAAACAAACAAACAAACAGACACGTCGACACTTCTTTCGAGCCAGAAATCGATTTTGATACTATATCGATAGAAAATGCTTCTAAATTAGCATATTTTTAGATCTTTTCTATGTATAGTGTGTAAAGGAGATGAACTAAATTTTTTTTTTTCACTCATCAATAAAAGCAGCCAATGTAACGGTCCAGTCGTTTTTGATAAAATGGTATTGCAGAGAGCTGGAGGAAGAAAATGCCAGTCTCCAGGCGGAGTACGAGCGGCTCAAGGCGAAGCAGACCCCGGGCTCCACGCCCGAGGAGCAGCTCGGCGCGGAGAACAGGAACGCGCCCGTGGACCAGGTGAGGCACTGGACGGAGCCCGGTACGTCTGGTGGGCCATTACATTCAGTTACAGATAAAACAATATCACAAGCGAGAAGGAAATATTCAAGGAGCATTCTACCATCTGATTCCAAATCAAGTAATTAATCAAATGTCTATGGCATTATAATTAGACCCGTGATAAACTTACATATATACAAAATATACATACGATGTAATATGTATAGATATTGTATTCCACGCAGGCTCAGAACGAAGAAATGTTCTCATTACACAAATGTGAGTCCCGCGTGGGAATCGAACCAACGACTTCTGGTCTCGGTCAGGGTCTCTCGCCACTCGGCCTTGAAGACATTCAGCAATAGTTTTAAAAGCAAACAGTGTCACTTATACAGAGTGATCGCTGGCAACGTTCGAGTGCGTGTTGAGCTGGTGGGTTCTGTTCCAGGATATGATGGCGGAGGCGCGGCTGCTGCGGCAGCACAAGGGCCGGCTGGAGGCGCGCATGCAGATCCTGGAGGAGCACAACCGGCAGCTGGAGGCGCAGCTGCAGCGGCTGCGGCGGCTGCTGGACGAGGTATGCACTCGCGAACATCTTGGATATTTTCGAAAGGACAAAAAGGTCAATCGTCCTAACTTATCTTCATTTTTGTATCTACAATGAAAGTATCCGGTCTTCTTTGAAGTAACGTCCCGTAAGTAACGTTTACCATTATTTAATCGGTGAATGATTGCGGGCCTCATACCGGGGCCGTTTCTAAAGCAAAGGTCCAAAGTTATCGCGCAAGTAGCCGGCCGCGACTGGCGACACCGCGAGCCCCGTACTGACCGCTCCCCCCTCCGCAGCCGGCGCAGGGCTCCCCGCCGGCGCGCACGGGCACGCTGCAGACGCGCTCGGTGACGGCGTCGCAGCTGGCCACGGACTCGCCCGCCAAGCTGCACAACGGGCTGTACCACGACCCGCACGCCAGTCAGTATGCCTTCCGTCTCGGCGGCGAATAGCTTTACGGGGTCTCTTGAGGGGGATGGGGGATTTATTCGCGGAATACGATTTAGATATATCTGTGACTGAGGGACGCTAGCGATTTCATCTTATAAATCGTGGAACCTTTAGAAATACAGTTCTTGAAAATCCTTTCATAGGTATTCGTCGACGTTTTGAAAATAATTCCATGAGCTTCTGTGACGTTTATTTCTATATTACATATACAGTATCTATCTGTTCGTTAATTACTTTTTAAATTAGTTAAGTAATTATTTACCTAAATTGCTGGAATACAGACAATCTTACGATTTGTTAATGTATTTAAATTACTTCGTATTAGTTATTATAAAAGCGAAGGAAGAAAGCATAGGATGGTTAGAAGCTACGGTTTGTGTCGTGCGAACGGCGGACGTTGACTAGCGCGTGTGTCCTAAGATGGAGGGCGCGGGGGCGGCGGCGCGGGCGGCGCGGGGGCGGAGCGCGAGGAGCGGCCGCCGCCGCCGCCGCACGCCGTGCACTCGCTCATGCATTGCGCAGGTACGCGCCGGCGCACGCGCACGCCCGCGCTCGCGCGCCAAGCGTCCGAACCGAATTGAACGCCCGCCGCCTTCCCTCTGCCGGCAACAGATGGCGCGCAAACCCCAAACTCGAACATTTCCCACGGAATCTCCTTCGTCTGTCGGCGATCATATTATCGCATTGCAATACCGGTTTGTGTACGTACGATCACGATAATGGAACAGATCGTACCATTCGAATGATTGAGGACTTTTTTGTAAATTTCCCGTTCAAACAGCGGCGCTCTAAACGTATCTCGAATACTCCGTACGTATTCGAGGCGTTTCCCAAACGGAACAAGTCGAATGTTACGATATCGCCACGACAAAAACCACCTCCTCATGGTACTTCATTAGTTTCATGTCATCATTTCGGGTGGTCAAGTTCAACTGCCCAGCTACAGAGGGGTTAAGATTTGATTTAAAAGTATTGTTATACTCATTCTTGGCATAAGTTCGCTCTTACTGTGGCAACACCGATGAAGGCCGGCTGCTTTTCCCCCAAACGTTTAGTCCGGAGGGCGGCGGCGGGCGGGCGGGCGCGCGGGGCGCGGGGGCGGGCGGTGAGCCCCGTAGTGTCGTGTGCTCCTGTAGGTTTTGTAGCGTTTGAATCGTTGCGTCGAGACGATGTTGTTTATTAACTTTTGTTGTTTACAAATGTAGAGTTTAAAGGCTTCAGTGTATGTTTTTATTTCATCACTAAAGATGCATCGAGTGCTTTCATCTATTTGTATGTATACTTTATTTAACTCGGTCTAGTTTCGGCGGAACCGCTCGACATGCTTGTACCGGTCCAATATTGTTATTCATTAGCCTTTTTGAACGCAGCTGGCGTCGAGCCACCGCGGTCTGGCCGCGAACACTATATTTGTTCCGAAAACATTGTTCGATTCCAACAATTTTGTATTGATAGTGTCCGTAGTTTTTGTTTTTTTAGTTGTAGTAGTTTGGTTTGATTGTTTTTCAGCTTTTTTTAGGTAATCGCGGCTGCATTGTTGTGTTGCCAGTTTTCTCGATGTTTTAGCGCTTTTTTTAAATTTCATAGCGTTTTCATGGAAACTTAAGCCTTGCATGAGTTTTGCATGCCGAATAAATACTGTTTGTTTACAATTTTAATTTGTTTCTAATGTGTTTTCTTGTCTGTTGCTGCCGACCCCACAGGACGCATACCATGAGGTAAAACATGTATTTTAATAGTTTTGGAGAATGGATTTAATACAACTTGGAGCCGTGTTACTTACTTTACCATATGTAGATTCCAAGTTCTAGCATCACTGACTTGTTTCGAAGATTAAACTAACTACGCTTTAACAGTGAAGGCAAATATCAGGAGCAAAACCAAACACTTGGGTGTTTTTAAAAGATCGTTGGTGTTGCCAGGTGTACTACAAATGATATGTTGCCATGTAACATCGCCGCTGTGCTTCATACTGATCGAAAGAATGGGTGGAGCTGCCCGGTATTTAATTCATTCAACACCTTCACGAGTCATTTCAAATGCTAAAAGATCGCTCCTATTACCAATGTTTGGGGGCCAGAGTCCCAGTAAATTGTCTCTTACGGTTTTATATTTGTCATTCTGCGGAGAAACACGTGTAACAAAAAATCTTTCTTTTTAAAAATCAATTGTTTGTTTTCTTGTAGACGACTTGGGCCGCGCCGTCGAAGAGTTAGTGTCGGTGATGACGGAGGAGCAGCCGCAGCCCGCCGAGCCCCCGCTCTACTCCAACGGCAAGCCCGCCGAGGAGCAGCAGTAGCCGGCGCCCGAGGGCGGGGCTGGGGGCGGCGCCCGAGGGCGGGCTGGGCTCGCGGCTCTCCAACGATGATCACACGATAATAACAACTATTTTCCGTTGGCCCATTACCGGTTATATCCGCAATTTTACAATTTTATAAAACATTGGGACGTCGTTGCGAGCCGCGGCGCCCGAGAGACTTTAATACGCGGAGACCCGCCACGTTCCCGGTACTTAAAGTTCTCGTCGCGTTCGGTAGCTGGGCTCCCGCCGGCCGCGCTCTGGCAACACCGCTCCCGACAGCCGTGCTGCAATGGTATTGCTTTCTTCGTTGCCGCCATTGAGCATTTTAAGTTTACGGCCATTCGCGTTTCACGCGTTTATTTCGCGGTTTAACAGTTTGTGTGAAACGGCCCTTATCTTCTCGGTCAGCGTAACTCGATAACGTATTTCACTTAAATATACAGTCAATAGCGAGAGAATAACTAATATCACAAATATGATGCTGCGAATATATAGTAAACATTTTTGAATGAATTCTGTAAGAGAAGATTTAAGTGTAGTACCTCGAGCTGCGCGCCGACACGTTGTACTAACTTTGGACTCGTCACTAACAACTCCTGCACACGATCGCCTCCGCCTCCTCACGCGAGCACCGACCTTCACCCTCAGAGCATTCGAGTACAACGGCGGCTCTACCGCCTCTACATCTTGTTATTATTCATACGTAATTTCTGTTAGGGTTGCCAGTTAGGGAAATTGATTTTCTCAATGTACTCTATTTCGATATTAAATTTGCTTTATTTTTTTTTTATACATTTCGTGCGTTTACGTCTATTCTATCCAAGTAAAATTAATTAACGTTATTTTCAATAAATGTCAGAGTGCTCTGAGACATGATAACGTTACTAACGAACCGCGCTTCACTTCACCTCGGCGACGACGCTACGAGTGGGAGTTTGATCCTTGCATATTCAGGGTATATAAGGATCGAAGCCGAACGGAGCCGCGCGGAGCTGGACTAGACCTTGGCACGTATGAAAAAGCCTTATCAGCGTAAAACAGATCGTGAAACATCAAAAAATGATTTGAGGACAATTTTCTTCTTTTACAATATACATACATTATCAATCCGCAATCTGTATTTAAATGTAATGAAAGCAAACGACTGGTCGAGTGCGGAGTGTCCGGAGCGGCTCCGGCGGCCGAGGGTTCGACAGACGATAACCGTATGCAACGCTTATTGTACAGATAAGGGCATGCCATTGTTGCAGTACGTATCGTGATCGAGTCGTTACTTACCTTTACTTTTTCCTGTTCCCATTAGGGTGTCCCCCCCCCCCTCCTCCTCTCCCTCTCCCGCCGCCCCGTGTCCCGCCGGTGTTGCCAGAGCGAGGCGATCAACGAAAAAGACATCGTAACGAGCATTTATATTTTAAAGTGTACCAAATTATATTCTCGACTTACATTTAATGATCGTTTAAGTACATATCTACTAGTACAATCTCCATTGTGCCGTCATATCACTTCTTGTAAATTGTCATATCATGTTACGCCGCCGACGTCGGGCGCGTATCGAACGCTGCGTCGTTTTCTTATCGATAAGATCGACGATCGATCGTCGACGATACAGCTTGGACTAAAAGCTATGAGCTTTAATTATATATCACAATGTTAGCTTTAAATATCCCGTTTCGAGACACGTTTTATAAAGCGACACGGCGAAGTCGCGTGTTACGGACGAGCGGCGCGCGGGGCGCCCCCGCGACAGCGGACCACGTGCGACTAATCGTATTTCATTGTATCCTAATAATCCTAAATACGTAGTTGTTTTTTATATACTCGCCTTATCTCTCGATGACGTCATACGCGCCCTCGGGACGCCGACCCGAGGCCGGGTCCCCGCCCGCGTGCTGTCACGAGACGAAGGCGGTCCGGTGAACGGTTTAGCATGTAGTCGTTAGACGTAGCCGAACGAATATCGAGCGCGTTCAATGTGCACATTTGTGTGTCGCGTGTAATATATTAATATCGAGTTGTCGAAATTTGTTGTATCGTTAGTGGAATATATGAATAATCCGGCTTCTGCGCGACTTTGTAGGCGTTTCTGTGGACTCTTCGTAGCGACCGTGCACGTGTGCGGAGCCCCTCCCGGCGTTTGTATCGAATGCGACAGTTTTTGTGTCCCGTTCGTGCGTTCGGAACTTTTGTATCGTGCGTCTACTTGTAAGACGACGCCTACCTTTTTAGATAAGATTATATTGGAGATGACTTTTATACGAATGTTGAGTAAACTGTTGACGCTAACTTTTTACATTTAAGGACTTCCGATTTAACCATATCAGTCGATCGCCGCGCCGCCTGCGGACGGGATAGAACCTACCGTCTCGTCGAAGGCACAGCGTTTTTATGTATATTATTGTTGTGGAATCCGAGTAGAGAATTCGCAAAATGAAATTTACCTTTTTACGACTGTTCGAACTGGAATATTTATATGGGCCGAGCGATAAAATGTGGTAGATTTTATTCCGTAGTAGAACATCATTTTCCAACTGGTACACGCCTCGGTCCGTCGCGGCGGCGCGGCGTCGTCCCCGTTCCGTTTCACGGCGGTTCTGTACTGTAACTGTCTATCTTTAATTTGGCTAATTTAGATTTTAAGACAACAAAAAGCACAATTTATTAATTAACGAATGAAAAATATTATTAAATCGTCACTAACATATTGTTAATATATTGTTAATAATTTTATTGTATTCGTTTTAACTCTTAGCTCGGATAGATATGTTTCAATATTATTTTTAATGCATACTGGCAACTATATATTAAAATATACTACTTCCGCATTTATTTGTATATTTTACTGTGTTTATGATGTTTTAGAAGTTTAATCCGAATAAACATTCAGCATAGTATCTTGTATTTTTATTTCTTGTCCCTCGATCGAGCGAACAGCCAGGGATGGAACTCCCTGCCGACGTCTCTTTCCTGAATCCTACAACCTGGGATTATTCAAAACAAGAGTGAATAGGCACTCTCTAGGGCCGCGTGCTTCACTCTAAACCACCTCACTTACCATCGGGAGAGCTCGCAGTCAAACGCATAAAAGAAAATAAATTAAAACGATCCCAATAAAAACCAAATCGATTTTGACAATTATTTATTGAACAGTATAAATGTGTCGTATATCTAAGCTCAACAGCCCGCGATTCCATTAAAATAATTCGTTATTAAACATAATTAACATATACACTTATTCCGTCATCTATGTACTCTACATATTATCATCAACTTATATCACTTTCTCTCATCATCATGGCGTATAAAAAATGATCAACTATCGTAGCCGTTAAAAAGATTCATGCAGGTTATACGGCGAGTGTGTTAAATCATTTATGTGAGTGAGTGACATTGAAATCATCAGCTGTAATTTTAATATGTTATAATTTTCTTGAACTTACATGGCAACACTCACGATACACTTCATGTAGCGCGCTTTTATTATCTACATGAGGTCTATGCATCATAATCACTATAAAACAATGTTGGAGAAAGAAATAAATATTGCATTCAATTGTTACGTTTGAAATTACTTTTTAAATACATCTTAGCGGAATCGATACATATTACGAGAATTTAAATATTACATACAACGCATACAATGTTGCCATTGAATATTAAAGAGAAGATGAATATTAAAAACCAGTACAAAGTGCACTTGATATGAAACGATCACAAATTAAATTGTATTTTTTTATTACATGTGAAAAGCATTTAATGTTATGAACAGTACAAACATAAATGTGTCCACCCTGCATTGAATAAAATAATAATCTTTTTTTACCATATGCATATTATATGTATTACATGTATAAATAACATATTATATAGGTACGTGGGATGTACATATAGAAATTGGACAAACAACACACATACATCCATACGTTGAATGTATTCATAAAAATTAACAGACATCAAATAAATCATATTTGTTTGCGAACATATATTTTAAATATTTATAATAATTATTAGAATATCATTTGAACTTTGGAACATAACTTATAGTCGAGCGTAGCAGTTATTGATAATGTGAGCTGCACAGTGGATGCGTAAGGCACTTACGTGTTTTAATAATCATTCTTTAATTGTATCCACTTAACATCAGTTTGCCGAGTGATAATCTCATACGGCACGATGATTTGACACACACTGTGGAATCCATCGATATCGATGAACAGTTACGAATAGCTCTATTTTGGTTATTGAACAATAAATTGGCTGCAAAACCTCTTAGCAGGTCAGTTATCACCTTCAGTTGTTCTATGAAAAGCATTGCTTTCCTATGCAGGTTGCTTATTTAATAGAGTTTATAATTACATGATAACAACTGCTGATAAGTGCGCTCGGGTTAAAACCTCTGTCATAAATATCACATTTAGTGCAATATTGTTAAAGTTTGTTACTGCAGAATTTTACATTGCAGTTTACATTTTCTATTGTAAGTTGAGAAACAATATGTTATACCTATGAAAGTCATTTTAATGTTTAATCTATAGAACAAATCAGTCACCTTTAAATCGGATTGAATTATTTTGGAACAAAAACAAGCTTATTATCGAATTGAGCTGTGAACTGTGAGTTCCCGTGTACAATATAATGTAACAAGGCATAAATACTTTTTAAAGTAAATAACAGTTAAATATTCTAAGCACCGAGCTGTAAGGCATCTATTACCAATAACTGCAGGATCCGTCTCGTCCGTCCGTCATACCCTCACCGTGGAGGTTACATTTGAAGTTATATTGTTAGTGGCCGTGGAATTGCTCCGAGGACGTCTAAAAAGCAGGACGTGGGGTTCAGGATTGTGGACCATGAAGTGCAGCCAGCCGGGGCTCTGCTGGACTCCCAGGTTCCTCCATTCCGTCTCCGTCATTAAATGAGATTTTGGAACAAGACGAGCAATGTCCGGAGGGAGGATCACATGCCTGGAAAGCACATTAATATTCACAGTAAATAATGTAATTATTATTCTTAAACATATTATATATTTTTATTAATA
>DWUN01000563.1:0-21564 GCA_018249975.1 Passova gellias
GAGGAGTGTGTAGTACACCCCCACATTTCACCAGTTACGTTTAAGTCCCAAATGGAATAGGTTAATATATATAGGTTAAATATATTTCAACAAAATTTTACACTGGTATTATTCTATTAATATCTTGTAAGTACGTATGTGGGCAACGAATTTACTGTCTTCTATAGCTAGAAGGGCACACAAAGCCAAAGTTAGATGACTAAAACATGACCTTCATGGAGTGTATGTATGTACCGCATAGTGAATAAAAACAATTTGAATTTGGATTAGAATTAGAACTGCTAGAAAACTGTAATTAAAATGAAGTAAGAAGTTAGAAGTGAAAACCAGCAACCACAGTTAACTAACCTCTTCCAGTTCAAGTTTCTTCTGCAAGTCTTCAGGTTTCTCTTTTTCCTTTTTCTTTTTCTTTTCTTTGACCTTTACACCTTCTACTAACTGCAGTTCATCCTCTATCTCACTCTCTTCCTCTACTTCCGATTGAGACGGTGACAAATCTTTCTCATCGAGAGTATCTTCATTTTTCTCATTATTCTCTAAGCTGTCTGTTTCCCTCTTTATTTCTGATTCCGTTTTTACTAATTTTGGTTTCTGTGCCTACAATATTGTAAATTCAATTTAATATTGGAATCGATTTTTAACTTTCTGACTATCTTATATACTTAGTTACATACTTTTGATTTATAAAAAATTAAATCTGATTTAGCATAACAACAAGTTGTTTGAATGAATTGTTTTAAAACGTGTAGTTTCACAGTAATGTTGAGTGCGGCAGGAAAGAACTGGGTACTTACATTATTTTTGAGACTCCAAATGTTGCGCTTCAATTTTAATCCTACAGTCAGTTTCTTAAATATATCGTAGACATCCATTTTTCAAATATTCTAGTGTAATATTTTTTAAATTATTGCTCATCCACGTGCCATTGTTGACTTCGGTTAATTTGACATCTGTTGTCAAAACTGTCAATGTTTTCAATATTTCGTCCTAAAATGAATTCAACAGAAAATAAATGCCTAGTAAGAAAATGACTATTTAAGTTATTTTTTACTTTCATATACTTGGATATTGATCGTAATAAACTTATGGTAATAGAAAAATGTGTGTTGTTAATTACGAATTTAAAAACCTTCACCAAAGCTCATGTACGTGCGTTTTTAGTTGTGATTATAAAAGAGAGATGTCTCTAAATCTAAATATCTTAGAGTTCCATATAACTCTTGTAGATGGAGGGCTAAAATTATTTATTTTAAAATTACGCCCACCCACTGACCAGTAAATTAAATAGGGTAGAGCAAGATGTTTGAATTTTTTTTCAAAATTTGAGTGCGTTTAATGATTTTAAATGTGTATTGTAGTATTAAGTCTGGTATAAAGCAATTTTAAGTGTGAGCCGGTTCGTATTCTAGGCAAACTGAACCCCGAATACGTAATTTATGTTATGTAATAGAATTGCTTATGATGTTTTGAATTCGGTTTCAAGAGTGTTTTTTGCACTTATTTATATTTTAATTATTATTATATTTATTTAAGATGAAGTACGTTATTTTGTTAATATACTGACTATATTGTTTACGTGGAACGCTTAAAACAGATTAGGATTGAAGCCCTAAAATTATGTGCAGTTCGCTAAGAATTATGTTCTGTAGAACGTTCCTTAAAGAACCATCCTGTTTTGTTCTGCTAAAGTTATTACATGGGATACTCGTAGAGGCAATTGACATCGGATGATCGGATTAACCATTCTTACACTGTGGATGTGAGGTAAGGTAACACAAAGTACTTCATTAAATCAAAGTTTTCGGTGGTGATAGCGAATGCTTGACCGGGCATCATTTACCATCGAAGGTAATGTTTATTATATTTTTCGAGGCAAAAACTTAAAGAAAACCTTTATTATAGAAAGACGTTTAAGATTTTTTTTAAGTTTTGTCAAAGTGCTAATAATCTAGAGATTTGTGCTTAAAACAATGATAGGCTAGTGGTTTGAAATTAAGTCTTCTCCACCTTACAAAGTTACATGCATTTTATAACTGTTCTTTTTATTACTCTCTGTAACGGTGAAGGAAAGTATCGTATGAAAACCTGCATATCTTGGACATGTTATAATTACGTTTACGTTAAGTACCGTCATATTAACATTAAATTATATTTGTATTCCCATAGGGTATAAAAATTTACGAATCTGGTTTGATTTTAGTATCTGCGGGTAAACAACCCATCTGATTGCACCACATTGTTCGGCTTCAAATTTATTGTAATATACATTCACTTTATACTCCTCTCTCGTATTAAATGAATTTATCTGGCGCATTTATCTCTAGTTATAAATTAAATATTTTCATAAGAATTATATTCCTAAAATATATAAAACAATATAAGGATAGAAGGAATTAAAAAAATAAAAACACGCTATCAATGGAATCACTGCGAGTTTATTAATTTTTATACTTTTATTACATCCAACTGTTATATTCCCCATGACAATTCAATACGCAGATTTCGAGTGGAACCTAAAGGACCCCTTAAAACAAACCATTTGCAGGCAATTAAAAATCACTGCGAGTCAGATTCAAAGATACTTAGAGTACTAGTTCACCCGACTTTTGATATGTACTTCCTACGCAACCCGAGTTGATTCCTTAATCACATTTATCAACAACATCAAAACAAGTAAAGACACTTCCATTTCTTAGTCACTGAAATCGTGAAAAAACAAAGCTCAGAACCTTTATAGGAGTATTGGCTGAAAAAAGTAACAAAAATTACTTTGTTATTTGTGTTTGTCAAAAATTTCTGAACGTATATAATATGTTATCTGTCAAAACCGCAGTTGGCGGGAAATATTTATTCATTATTTCGGTAGATAAATAAAACAAAAATATTTTATTTCCTTCCAGTTAACGTGTAAACTCCGTTATCATGAATAAGTTATCTTTAAATAGTTGTGAATATTTATTTCGTCATATTTAAATAACACATCGGATAGAAAAGAACAGCATTCCGAAGGTGAGTAACAATTTCACGATTGCAGTGCTTATGAAACGCCATCAATTCGTCATAGCCAACTTCCATACAATCTACAACAATAGTACTTTAAGTGTCTTGACTGAAGATGTTCACTTACAACAATTTCAAGAGGAGCCCTAATATTCTATAGGGCCGCATACGCACGGTCCCTCCACATCTATTCCTTATCGATCGATACACAATACTATTAAACATTTTTTTACAACCCCATCCCACCGTTCCGAACATTTAAAGTATAACAAAAGTCATCAACTAAATGTATTTAAAAACATATTTCTCCTTTGACAACGATGGCAAATTATAACTTTCACATAATGTTAACACAATATTAGTTGGCATATAAAGCGGCCGTAAATGTCACATACGCTCGATTTGACGTTCTTTCTCTATAAAAATACAATAAATTAATAAAATGTGTATGTTTCCTTAATGAATCGAGGGTACGTATCACTTAAGACGAGAAAATCTTAAAAAGAAAAGAAAAAAAATATCGATACTAATAAAAACGCAGATCGTGCATACATTACAATATTACGAAAAAAAGAAAAATCTAACCTAAATCGTGTCAGCAAAAATATAGTGCAGTTAAAATTAGAATTGCCACTTAATTAACATTGACATATAAATTGTTTTCATAAAAAAATATTTCTGTGTATAAAATGTGTCACCCAAGCATAACAAGTAACAGTGGTGCAATCCCGCTGGAGGTGACTGGAGGGCGGAGGCCTGCGTGACGTCACACGTACGAATGCAATACGACATCCAACGACCCGCCAGCAGACCTCACATCCCTAAGACTAATAAACGAGCGCGATCCAGTGGCATCTTCAGCCGAATTGGGCCAATGCTTTACTTCCGTCTGTAGATAAAAAGTTACTTATAGCAATATATTGTTTGTCATAAGTGGGTATATTGTAAATACTTTTTTAATATAGTTACTGCAAAAAACTGGCTATCAACGATTATTGCTCGACCGGAGAGGCGGATGAACTACTAGTCTATTATAATACTTCTTATATAAAAGACGTAAGTGCACTTTGAGTTACGGAACTATGATTTATGTAACTAGTTTAAGGGGTTTAGCAGATTATTTGTGAACACTTGTTAAATTATCACACAAGGACGACGCACAAAATATTACTTTATACACAATCTGTAATATACGAGTACATATGGAACGGGAACATATGTAGCTTGACGTATAGCGATCTATCAAGGTGTTCGTAACAATGTGCGATTTCAATATTCGTGTATTATATTGTTTATTATCCGATAGATTGTTCGTTGTTTATTTAAAACAGTGGTGAAATAATTAATTAACAAACGTTCGCTCGTTTCAAGCAAACGGGAAGGTACCGACCGAGTCGATGTATTATAATTTGTGACAGTTAAACGTAACTGGATATTTAAAACAACAACATTCGGAATGCAAATATTGTTATAATCCGCTTTACTTAAAAGACAATATGATAGTTACATTTATTGAGGTATTGTGGCAGATGGGAACTATTGCTACAACTGTATTTATAATAATTACATTTAAGTGGAAGATACTGTAAATATTAAAGCTATTGACTTAAGAATATAACGACTTATTTTTAATGACTTACTTTACACGCTCGATTTCAGATATAAATTTCAACGACTTTTTAAGCTACAAAAGACAACAAGGAACGTAGAAGATATAAAAATACAAGTATATGTAAAAATGGTGTATAGATTCAACAAATGATTAATATTATATTAAGTGTATAAATATTTATTAGTCGTGTGAACAACGCGAACAAAAATTGAAAGTCGGTGTCATTTTTATCTTCAGTATACTAGTTTCAATGAAGTCGATTTATTCTTAAAAATGGCTTCGCTTCTCCGGCCGAGCGACGTAAATTATTTTATATAATTAACTATTGTGAACTGAGGTAGTCTGGATTTTAATTTTTGGCCATTACAAAAGATAACGGTCAAAAAATAAAACGTCGACGATAAACTATTGCATTTTAAATATGGATATGGATAACAAAAATAATGCGTGTATGGGAAAAACTATGTAACAATTGTTTAACTTTAGTCTGATAATACCTATAATTATGTATTTGATAAATATAAACGATCAGGTGTATATTGACTTGTCCCGGCGCGCCCCGCCCGCGCCCCGCGCCGCTCGCCCGCTCGCCTCGCACTGAATATTGCGACCGTCCAAACTTACCCTACCCCGTATACATTTCACTTATCGAAACAAAATATTCGTGTTGCGATTCAGCGAAGGCGGCAAGAACCTTCCGCTCTCTACGTTAAGTATTTTATATTAAGAAAAAAACTAAAACGATTTAATGGAGGTAATACTTAATATTATTGGAGGTAATACTTAGTTAAAAAGCAAGATTGATTTGTGAATATTTTTGTGAACATGTAGATTGTAGATTAACTTTTATAATTAGAATTTATACGCAATAATTCCTTACGAAGCAAACTTTTAAATAGTAAAATATTTAATTTATCGATTTCATTTATTCAATGCTATTATATTCTTGAAAAATATATTATTTTGATTCGTTAAAAACTATATCGAAGTATTTAAATTGCATCCGAATTTAATTACAATGTACCGGCAGTTTCGTACGGTCTGTGGAAAAAATCATAATTAGTTATTTAGTTAGCAACAGATGAACAATATAGAGAACTGCAAAACGACAATATGACGGCAACGGCCCTAGAACAATTAAAGATTCGTTTGATAAATTGAAACAAAAGAAAGTAAATGCACTCCTAATCGTATATTACATTACGTCACTATTTCATAATGGAGGGAAGGTCGCCACACAAGCGCAAGATGGCGGGTATTTACTCTTAGTACCCACAATACTTGCGAAACTGATTGTCACATATTGTCATATGCCGCCATATTGTCATTTAAAGTATATTTTCTTATAATATTTACTTATGGTATGCTATTGTAGTAGTTGTACTGTTACGAAGGCATCCCGTTGTTGATTATTTTGTGCATTACCTTACTTAGTAACACAGTCGGTTTATTTAAACGTATTTCTTTAGTTAGTTATTTAAAATAAATTATTTTGCGAAAAAGCGAAAAGTATATAACTCATTGATGAATCCGGACGATGCTATAATTTATATAAGAAATAAAAGATATCTCACTTAAAAACTTACTATTTAAAAATGCAGTATTTTGGTATACATTGCAAAATATAAAATAAATTTACCGTTTCGCCGTAGCTTTGTTAATTTTTTGGGATATTGGTGAAATTTTGGTATTTTTAATAATGTTAGAATTTTTAGCTGCGATCGAACCCCATTTTTGCCGACACTTATCCAAACTTAACGCAATAACCTACGCCTAGCGACAATCACCCACGGCTGTCTCCGAATATTGATGTAATTCGCAGCTGTCAACTGAGATCAAATTTAGAACGATGATTTACAAGAAAATCCAAACAGCGAACAGAATGTTGGGAAAATGATTCTGAAACATCAAAACAAAGCGGTCAACAATAAGCTAGCCGACAGCCGAGCCCCAAATTATTGCACAGCGAAAACAATAAAACGCAAAACACTAGAAACGTCACGGAAAGACTAAGTCTAAGTTTCACTATTAATAAATCCATTAGTAGAATATATAAAAATCCTTTCCATTAATGATTTTATCTATTTACTATTTAGTTAATAATATCACGAGGCTTTATTCCTGAATGATGCCACGATACTTCATTATGTATTAATTACTAACTTATAACATATTTACAATTCAAACTACCCGCTTGCTTTTTCTCTCCTAAGCTCCCTAAAATGATACTATGCAGATTTCCGAACAGATGACCACATTCCGCGCGCATCGGATTCCAAGCAGACGGCCAAGTATAACGTTGTAATAAAAATTAAAATAAGAAAAACAAACTATCTGAGGTACTACGTGAAATGGAGGTACGCGTCAAAAAGTTCCTACCCGGGAGAACCTCGCTACGTAAAATGATAAAAATTATATATGCCGGACCTACAAAGCCCCCGTGTCATCCAACTAATAACATCTAAATACGTTAAGCTGAATAAAATGAAACTTACTTTAAAAATATATTCGGAATTATACCAAATAACGTTTTAAAAACTCATATCACAAAGTACGAATATGCAACATTCCGAAAAAATACGATAAAACTTATATTAAATACTCTTAATCAGTGTTACCTTATTTATCATTGGAATAATAAATGCAAAAATAACTCACTGTTCAGAAAGCTTAAGTTGGCGAAATTGCATTGGTGTGGATGTACGCCTGCATTTGTCCGAGTGTTGCTAGCTTAACATGTATATTTTCACTTCGAGTGATTGATATGATTTTAATCCAAAAGTGTTCTTTACGATATGGCACGAAAATTTTTGTCGTCTCTTTTTTGTTTTTAAGAATAATTGTTTTATTCTAAAGGAAATAAATGCAACTTGGCAAAACGTTATCCCCACTTCGTTTTCTTTGGCTTTGCAAATTATCACGGTGTTACAATACTCTACTTCCTGCTAGCGTTACTTGTCTATAGATATCTTTGTGTGATATGTAGGGTTGTCACTTGACTGTTCCATTGTCGATTAATCAATTTACGATATTCAAATGATTTTCAATGTACACCCTGAATAGATATGTATACCTTGAATTGTTCAGCCAAACGCAGTATCCAAGTAATTTCCTATAATACAATAAGTAAATAAAATATTTTTAAAAATCTGCAGCCATCTTATGGTCGTTCCTAAGACTTTTAATTTTGAGAATATAATAATAATAATAATAATAATAATAATCTAATAAATTTTCAATAACGAGACGTCCCCTACGTTGGTCGACATTTAAATAAGAAACCACTATACACTCATAGAGAGAAATCCGAAAATGGATACAGATTAAATATAATTATATTAATGAATACCTAATATCTAAGTAATTTTATACAGAAGAAATGATTAATTTGTTTCATGATTTGAAATCATGCACACGTATACGATCGTCGAACAGATTGCTGCGTTTGCTGCTGCGGGAAGACCCACCCACCTGGAGACTCCTGGCGCAGCACCCCGCCTCGCTCTAACCCTGTATGCGGGGTGCTCGGCGCCTGGTGGCCCACGTCGCTCGTCCTCGACTTCATTTCACTTCAGACCGCGACCGGCTCCTCTCGCCCCTCTCAGTTCGGAAATACACTCAAACCGACCTCAATAATGGCATGAAGACGAACGAAGGCACGGCTACTTATACATTGACCATAATCATTATTTAATTTACCATTATTATTATTGAAGCCAAAACGCACATAGAATAAATACACTTATTCTTCGATTAGACGTTATCTTTTGTACTTTCAAAATCAGATTCTAAGAAGTCTTTAATTTTTACTCAACATCAACATTTTTTTTTAAATTTTAAATCTAATTTTTTGTAATTAATTCTTAAATAATCTGTATCTTTAAAAATTTAGATTTGGCGATCCGAAAAAAGTTTCATTAAAAAATATTTTCTTCAATCTTTTTTAAATTTACTGTTAAAATTTGTACGTTCAATTTTGTACAGATTACCGATTCTAATTTGACACTAGACATTTATCGAAAAGTGCTTTAAAAAAATTGTATTTCTCTTTTAGAATACAGTTGGCATAATTTGGCAGTACTAGATATATGAATACTTTAGTATTGCTCTGAATTACATTGTCAATTTGAACACTGGTTGAACATTCCCTCTCGACACGTGGAAATGCCCGTCGCTCGCGCGGCGCTCGTCCGCCGCCGAGCGTAGTCCGATCATCGAAGCGTACACTAGACGACCTCTAGAAGTCGCGTGCGACAATACTGTTCACGTAATTTTTAAAACTAACGTCAATATTTTACTACCATTATAATACACAATTTACCATCCACGCTGCGTAGTCCAGCGTAGCTTGGCATCGTCCGTATATTGCACATGTATGCTACCCCTATCGCGTCCGCGTCCCGAGTACTGTGCCCCGCTACAAATACGCTCGGCGAACCGACCGAGGATATTTGCAGCGGGGAGCGTCGTCACCGATTCAAACCGTAGTCTGCGGTCATTGAAGGCCCGGCGGCAGCTGCGGGCCGTGGTCGCCGGCGCCCAAGTCGAACAGGTGATGCGGGGAGGGGGCCAGCGCGCTGTGCAACGCGGAGGTCTTGAGCAGCCTCTTGAGCATGCCGCTGGAGCCTCGGTGCTGCAGGCTCTTGTGCGTGGTCAGGGAGTTCTTGGTCCTGTACCTCCGGTGGCAGAACTCGCACACGTACAAGGTATCGGACTGCTCGTGCTTGTCTTGGAAGTGTCGTTTCAAGGAATAGTAACAAGAGAATGTCCTGCGGCAGTAGGGACATTCCTGTGGCTCGTTGATGCCGCCGGCGGTGGGCGGGGGCATGCGGAGGGGCGGTACGGCTGCAAACCGAAAACAGATTGTACTTATTCCTCGTCGAGAGCGAGCTGGCGGCGACATACGTTAGCTGGCGGCATTCAATACACTAAGCGACAAATATAGAAGTTCAGATGCAGTCTTTATCGGTTACGATCTATTAGCCTTTTATAATACGTAGAATGTATGAGGTTAATAATATTAGGTATAATACTAATAATATGCACTGTACACATTGACTAACTACACAGTAATCACGATTTCTCATATATTCAAAACTTTAGGAAATTCTTTCAACCACAATGACACAGAAACACGTGATAACAAAAATGATAGAAGCATGCTCCAAGCAACACAACAACGTCCAAACTGCGAAACCCGGTGGGGGGGGGCCTTCGGCTCAGGGTTTACATTGAAAATTAAAATAAGAATGAAACTAAAATTTAGAAAAAAAGAAACGAAATAATAAAAACAATAAGAACAAACGAAAACATAACTAAAAGGGGACCCTTAAGTTCCTAACTGGTCTATCGTATGAGTAAACATCGTAAATGATCTCAGCGGTCATGTAGCCTACGTGTTGTCTAGAAAGTTTCTAACCTTGGTGAGCGTTGTTACGATCGGCTGACGAGCGAAGGTCGGCCTGATGGTTCTCTTTGGAAGATGAGTTCTGCCGCACGCCGCGCCAACTCCGCCCGAGTAGTCACTAAAAAAACCGGATTTGGTCTGTCTCCCCTGGCCTGGACTTGTGGTAGGTGTATATATGGGTCATCAGGGAGTTTCGCGAGCAGTACACCCGCTCGCATACCGTGCATCGATACTCCTCCTGCCTCTCGGCATGCTTGTCGGCGATATGCCGTTTCAGCGAGGCCTTTGAGCACAACACTTTCGCGCATAGCGTGCAGGAGAATAACTTTTTACCTGCAAACAAATTGAAAACAAAACAAATGTGGGGGTGGTCCCCGTACGCGGTAAAACAAAATAATACGTAAACACCTAGCTGATATCTTTTCTAAGTGGCATAGTAACGTAAGTCTCTTTCAAATGAAAACTCTTGAAAAAGGAAATGAAAAAAAAGTGATCGAAAATATTAATAAAAATAAATAGTTAAATTAAAAAAAATAAATATAAATGATGGCGAAGCTACGGTGGCCGATGAGGTGTTAGAACGGGCATGCAGACTTGCGGGAAAAGATACTAGCCGGAAACAATATGAGAAGCGGTACTGAAAAAGAAACAAGAGGCACAAACTGACGCTCTACAAGCAGTGAACAGTAGGCGGGCGGCGGAGCGGGCGGCGGGCGGCGGGCGGCGGGGTGGCGGGGCGGCGGCACAACCGGATGCGTGTCGGGACATCAATAAAACTAACAACTTTTGTATATTTGTTTTTATTAAAAACGCCATTATCATCAATATTAGGATTTATGAAGTTCAGTTTAACGATTACAATTACGCTTTATGAGTAGTTACGTCAAGTTTCTCTAATTTTAAAATTAAGGAAGGAAAATAACTATTTATACATATATGTGATGCGAATCAGTTTGATATCTACGGTTATACGGAGACGTGCAGCCCATTAACAATATACGTTAACTACTTCGACATGGCATTATTATTAGTACACGGGAAGTATTCATTAGCCAATCGTGTAAATAAACTCTTAATACGAAGAGCGTTTCAATGGAAGACAAAACCATACAAACAATAACATTTTTGGCACATTTTTGTCACATTTTAAACATCTAATGGACTGCATTACACGAGTGCCAATTATCAACAAAAAAACATCTAGATTCAAGAGTAGAACAATAATTTAAGGAGAAAAAAATAAAATTTCAATACAACAACCAATAAATTAATTTAGATTCCTTATAAAATAAGTAAAAATGCCAACAAGAAGTATAAAGAACATTAAGAACACATGGTACAAAGTCGTCACGCCTGCGCGTGCGGTATGAAAAAATATACCTTAACACGTTAGAAGGATAAAAACTTAAACAGGTCACAGATACAGTCTTAAACTTGCTAAGATCCTAACTAATGTAGTTCGACAGGGATGTATTCTGCTCCTTAGAACACGGTGTAGTTTAGCCCGAGAAACCCACGGAGACCTTGCAGTTTGCTTTTGAGATCCCCAAAACTTAGCGACTACCAAAAATAACATTTTCCAAATAAAGATCCTCGAATCACAAAACGATTATTTTCATTTTTTAATACCGAAACGATCCACGCTTCTGACTTGTCAATTTATTTTTATATAAAATTGTCAATAATTTAGTAAATAATTGTACAATTTTAATCTAGAAAATATGCCTAATAGTGTACAATTGTAACGCGTACTTAGTCTAATCAGTCTATAGCGCTTATTAGATTTTGCCAAAGAAAACAATTTTCCGACCGCACAATTCTTCAACAAAAATAACATTCGAAAGATCTTTCTCGTGGAGCCACGATCCATCAAATTATACCGAACTGCTACACTTTGCAGCACATCCCTGTAATAGTAAATTAAACATATAGATGCTGTTACCTCTATGAATTCAGATAAATCTTACGTCTATATAGTCAACTAACTTAATTCCCAAACCCAAATTAACAATAAAAACTATTATTACTAAATTACTAGACAAAAACAACAATCCTACGTCTTACGTTCACAATTTTGCAATTTGTTGCAAATAAAAACTTAACACATCGTTTTCTTCGTCGCGCTCGGAATGTTGCGAAATGCTTCAAAATTTTGATTACGTTTCCAAAATTTTCCTAAACATTTTTTTTCATTCTTCATTTTCTAAGACGAACGTCGTTCCAATTTAGCACCAAATCACTAGTCTTCCAATTAGTTTCAAATTATCGTAATAAAGCTTATAATAATTAAACAAAGAGTAACGGCTAAGCGTTATGCATCTAGTAATAACAACATAATCTTATAACGAATAGCGTTAGATTTACTTTAGGAAGCCTCTCATACTTGTTATTTAGAGTATAACTATAGCGTCGATTACCTTCCAGGTAAATAGTGAGTGTTCCGAACACTACTCCTAATATTTTAGAAGTTAAGCAAAATATGTCTTTTCCCGAATAAAAAAACAATTATATAAAGCAGGCACTAATAATTACTTAGCGTGTATATCGTTACAATAAATTATGTGTTTACATTTACACTTAGTTAAGAATTCCTTACGTCTACTGAAAAAGTAATATAACGATATTGTTACCGACGACATCGGCCGCGTCGTGTGGACAATAGTGATGTATCATTGAACTAGAATCGTCATAGATTTAAGATGCACAAAACGAACCCGAAAAGTCTAGATTCAGAGCTTACACGCGGATTAGAAATTATTAAGAGTTACCGTACTGACCGATACACATCTATAACGCTACGAGACGAATTACTATTTTTTTTCACATATACGTAGGTAGGTAGTTAAACATTATCATTACGCACGTACACACGCGAGTTAAACATTAAGTATTATTATCGTAAAGCAAACGAGGGTCGGTGGATGAGATGCTGAATCTAGACTACGCGTAAAGTATGACTGATTTCTGCCTACACGAAAATAATCTATCATAGTAATTGTTACGACTACGTAATTATGGCAAGCAAACGGTTGCGTTCTGAATAGTTGCGATCAAAAAATGTACTGTTCAAATTTAGGAACATTTAACACTGAGAAATATTAAGATTTAATAGTAGTATTACCTATTATGTATTTTAATATTAATATTAATTATGTATTGTGTAATTACAGTTTAGAGATAAAAAAAGGGGCAACAAAATTGTAATTCAATGTAGAACAGAGTAAAAATAAAAAAAAAAACCTTGAAATAGAATCATTCGACGCAAACATACATACATATATTATTAATAGTAATAATTATAAAAAAAAATTGTAACGAACACAAGACAGTGATAAAACTTACTTTCCGATAGTAACTAAAAATCTGATTAAACTAAAATATAATTAAATAGCCATAGGTATTGATTTTCTTAAAATGGCACCGTGCGATTCACTAACAAATGCATTCTTTGTGCATCGATAACTATAAGATAAGCTGTCGCGAAACGGAAATATAATGAAGATACAAAAACAGTAACGATTCTAAACGTCGACTAGACAAAGATAAGTGACGACGTGAAAAAAGCGAGAACAATAAGTATCGGTATAGTATTATATGGTGGTATTGTATTGTATTGTATTGTTGGTGTGCTATGTAGAGTGGAGGTTGGTTGTTTCCTGGGTGTCTGTCGTATGCGGTGGCGGTGCGTCTGCGGGTGGTATCTTTTGTAACTGAAATCCGTTTTCCTGTATCTATTGGTGCTACGTTTTATCTTTTATCTGAACGCTTCAGTCTTACAGTGAATGAACAAAAAACATCTTAATAAAATAATAAATTTGAAAAGCCTCATAAGCCAATTATATATCATATAAATTTTATTTATTTTTAAATAGATTTTTTTTAGTAATCTCATATAAATATCTAAGTGTGAGATCATGAAGGTAAAAATACAGAATAAATAAAATTGCAAAAACGCCGAAAATGAACACAATGTTGAAAACAATATGCCTCTTTTGTTACTTACATCGAACACTGTTTCTTTTTTATAAATTTAAGCCTAATATATAAATTTACAGCACCAAGATTTTTTCTTTTCACAAAATATTAATTTCTCTTCGCCTTATTGTCACACATTTAACATAGTGTAAATATCAGGAATCGTCATTTACCGCAGTATTGCACTTACGGGCGTGTCGTTTGTGGCTCGTTTAGAAACATTTGGACCAAAACCGCCCTCCCTTTATCCATTGGAATGTGGAGTCGCCGGCGCTCGCGTGCGCCACACGTCGAGCCTCGCACGAACATTTACTTCACAAGTTTCAAGTCTAACAGAGTCAACGGAACGATGTAAACGAGTCTCACAAAATAACTATATGAAATCTCGTAGCCGAGACCATAATATAAATCGTCTAGTATACGATCGAACAAAATATAGAGAAATGAAAGGTCGAGTGGTAGCCGTGTCATTTAGACGTTGAACTGATCTTTGAACTTGTAGAAGTCGATGTTGTGGTGCGGCGGAGCGAGCTTGGCGTCGGGGCCGGTGGTGAGGTTCTGCGGCTGGGTCTGCTGCGGCAGGCCGCGCTGGCGGCGGTGGTAGATGCTCTTATGGTTGTTGAGCGAGTTGAGCGTGCGGAACACCTTGTGGCAGAGGCTGCAGCGCGCCGAATGCAGCGGCTGCAGGTGCTGCTGCTCCGTATGCCTCTTGAGCGTCAGCCGCGTGGACAGCAGCTTCCCGCACACCTCGCATCGGTGACCCGCCCCCAAGGGGCCCACTGCGCCACACATAACAACCAACATTAGCGCATTAGTCAACGGAGAGGCCCCTAACCCCCAGGGAAAAGGGCACACCAACACCACAGCGACCGCTCGCATCCAACAGGTCCCATATTGAAGGAACCAATTGGCACAATTCAGTGCCGCTAATCAAATTCGGGTGGCAATTTTGAACCTGGGTTGTAGAGGCAATTTAACGTGATAAAATTTTTAAAATACAAAATTTGACTAATGCGCTTCTTTTGAAAAAAGAACGTTGGTGGTTATGCGTGTACCGATCATACATGTTCCAATTGGTTCCAGAAAGCGAGATCTGTGTAAGCGATGCGCCGTCGGTAGCGAGCCCGCGGGAGCGCCGCGTACGAACGGCCCACGCTTACCGAGCGTACAGTTTAGTAACGATACGATACATCATACATACATAATAGGTATAAGAGTCTGGCGATGCGCATGCAAACGTACACGTAAAAACTATGCTATGTACAAATGTTAGGAACATGTCGCGTTACAATTCACATTAAACTTAACGATGGTCTACGGGCAAGACTATGGCGTTTTAGGTGGTTAGGATGGCAGCTTTGATTCTTCGAATGGCAACGTGTACGGCGGGCGGTTCGTCGGGCGTCAATTGACCGGGTAGAAGGGGCCCTGGCCGGCGGAGGGCGGTTGCTGCTTGCGGTGGTAGATCGACTTGTGGTTTCTGAGACTATTCAGGCTGGAGTATACCCGCCGGCAAATGTTACAGACTGGCTCCCTGGAGGGCCGCATGTGAACGTTTTGGATATGCCGTTTGAGCCGCGTGAGGGACGAGAGACTCTTGTTACAGGGCTCGCATCGGTAATCTTCCTGGGGGGTGCGGGCGCCACCTGGTCACAACACAAGCAGTTAGCCCCGTCGATGCTTCCGAACGCACTTTTAATGCACTCACTATCGTAACCTCTCTGTACTTCCAAGCACCGCCACCCCCCTGTACTGTTTGATGATAGCCATCCGACGCGCCGGATATAAGCGGTATTAGTAACGCAATGCTGATTTTACTGTTTCCTATTCGACCTACGGCTTAGTTAAGCTCGGCGATGAGGCGATGTGTACCGGCCGGTTTCATAACAATCTCGGGACGCGATCGGCGAGTGCATTCTCAAATTTCTCGAACAAAAGTGTTAGTATTCTTCAATGAAATCGCTCATTTTTTATATAAACTGACACCACGTAACCATTACTAAAATTCCATTGTCCGGTCGTGTACGTCCCCAGCGTTATTTCTCAAGACAATATGATTAAGGGTAATGCGATACTGTTTTTAGAAACATGAATGATTCATGGGACTCGACTTTTCGTGTCGGCGAAAGTAAATGACGCTCGCATCGGATTTTGTTCTAAATTTGAATCGTTTCGCGGATTTTGTTTTTTTTTTTTTAAATACGGTTACGAATTTTGACAATTTTGTTGTTCGTTCATTTTACAGCCAATCGAACTGCGCAATGTTCAATGCATGACATGGGTTTCAATTGTATGATTCAGATTAAATTAAATAAAAGAAAATAAAAGAATTAAAAAACAAATAGGAAAATAAAAATGCGAAGATAATAAAATCGTAACTGAAGGAGGAGACACGGGACGAGGGAGTTCCCTAGCGTAATTTCAAGGCACATCTAGAAACAAGCTAGCAAATTGCAAAATCTTCTCTGTTTAGAATACATTAAACTATAGTTACAATACATTAAACATGCACGCCACGTTGCGTTTTGGTTCAATGATCGATCATCATCTCATTTACCAGAATTGTTTGAGGTCTGAAGAATGGAAACCGATTGTACCCACGCGTCCATCGAACCAGAACACAAAAAGCTAACATTAATATATTCAATACAGAACACAGCACAAAATGAAGACATATACAGAGGTTAGGAGGAGATATCATAATTAGAATACATATATTATAGAATATTATATGTCACGTGATAATTGCCTCATACATTTTGTAAAAATATAAAACCTAATAATGATATATAAACCTAATAATGACAGAGCAGAGAGGAAGCGGTGATGGTGGCATACGACAGACAGTGCATTAAAATATCGTTTGTTTCAATATATGTAGGTAATGCATAAAATAAACTTGTTGCTAGACAAGCTGTAACTAACCTTGAGAGGTGCTCGCCATGCCATCGGGTGCCAGCGGGCTGGGCAGACCTGGAAATAGCACAATGGCTCTTATGCATTCAACGCACCGGACGATCGTTTGTTTCGAGACATCTGGAGGTCCTCTATTTATTTATATATATTTCCGTCCGTTGAAAAACTCATTGATATCAGTTATATTTACCGGTTATTTCTTGTTAGCAATATTACGAACATAATATTACAATAATTGTGCTATCCCATTTGGACATCGTTCCAACGACTTTACTCAAAACAAATAAAACACAAACACAGTACAGATAAAGTTTATATTTACCGGCCAACGAAGAAGGATCAGTGAGAGCCGCTATGTTAAAGTTGTAGTGAGTGTTAGAGGGCGCGAAGAGCTTGGCGTCGCCTGGCGGGATGAAGGGCGAGGGCGGCAGCTGCGGCGGCGGAGTGCGGTCGTCGGCGTCGGCGGAGCTGCCGCGGGACGGCGGGCCGCCTCCCTGAGCCGCGAGGAAATAGGTATTACAGTTAACCAATCGGAATCGGAACTTAATCTATGACAAAGATTTTCGCCTCTAAAGGTCATTCATACTAATTTCGTGCTTCAGTTTTATGATCTTAGGTATCTACCATATACGTCTGTGACAACGATATTACGAGTATAATAAACAATATTTTATTTACACAGAAGAGATATTATAAGTGAACTAAGTAAATGAATCTCTATGAAATAAATCTCCATCGGGAAAGGTAAAGACAAGTTTGTAAAGTTTCCTGTAAATAAGACAGAGTCATCTCTGATCGTGATAAATGAATTAAAACGAACTCGAGCCCGTCAACTATGAAAGTTAGTATTCCAATCTAACTTTGTAATAACGAGATTTCTATTTTTATAAGAACATCTCGTTAAGGATGCTTACCGAGGTTTCGTTGGGTACGAAAACCAATTAAATATATTGAGGCGGGAACCTCACTTTTCCGTTAAAGTTAGACGCAGCTCTGAGCCAATAAACTATTATATTTATATGAATTAAGTTGTAAAGTTTTCAACGTTTATTAAAGATTTTATTCTTTAAGGATCAATAAACAAGTTTTTAACGATTATTAAATATGACACATAATATGTGTACGAAATTGATATGTGCGATTAAAGTACGATTTTATTTACCGAAATTTTAATTCATCAATGATATTTAAGTAATATTTACTCTGTGTCTTTTTGAACGAAATTTAATTATCTGTGCTCGAATATTTGGCGCGCTAAAGTCGCGCATAGCGGATCGATTAGTGTCATCACACGAACCCGATGCATAACAATTGTATGTAATGTCATAATGTGACATTCGACGCTCTGTTTTCCGGGTACAAGTTGTAGTGCAATAGACAAAGACAATACTCGGTACATATTAATGTCGCCGTGCTATTCTTTTTACTGTGTCCTTTATCGCCGGTTCCTTTAATTTAGATAAGGTTTGTATTTAGAAACGGGATCGTGTCATAGCACAGTTTCGTCGTCTTATGAATTATCAGAAATAGAAATAACTCGAATCAGATAGTGTCACGAGTCTGGCGGTGACGTATTATCTAGTCTGAAGATTACACCTGTGAGATTCCGTTTAATACAATTTGTGGGATTGGTAGTGTTGGAATGGAATCGTGTCTATTTGATTCTGTGAATTAATGAATTGATGAAACTAATGGATTCTTATTTCTTGTTGTGTAAGAAAACTTAGACGCTCGTTTTCGACGAGACCGGGGAGTGCTGAATGATTTTTACCAACTCACAAGTGGTCTATGATGGGGATGCGGGGGAGTGTCGTCGGTGCTCCTGTCCATGTCCGGGTTAGAAGGGCAGATCATGTCGAGCGGCTCGTTCTTGACTTCCTCCATGAGCCGCGGAGACGGGGAAGAGCTGCTGTTGGAGATGCCGTTGCCGTTGTTGCCCTGCTCGGTGTGGGCGCGCGAGTTGTTCAGAGCGTGGTTCTTGGTGGAGAAGTCGTGGATTTGGGTCTGGTCGTTGTTGTTGTCGTGGCGGACGCGCTTGATGACGTCGGGCGAGTTGTCGGCGGAGCGGCTCATGCGGCGCGGCGGGAGGGGGATGCGGCGCATCATGGGCGGCGGGTGGTTGAGCAGCGCCTCCTCCAGCTTCTCGTTGTAGCTGGGGGTGTGGGGCGCGTGCGGCGTGTGCACCGGGTGGGGGGGCGTGTGCGGCGAGGACGCCGCGGCGGCGGCGGCGCGGGCGATGCTCTGCACCAGCGGCTGAGAGAAATGGTTCAAATCAGATCGCCCTGCTATTATATGTTTAGACTTATTTGACAGATTTTCGAATAGACCGACGTAATATACCCGAAAGTAAAGCAATCTTATCCGTCCAGTTAGAAGCATGCGTGACAATTAGATGGAAGCTCATAAAACTGCACGTTACCTATGTACGAGTAGGTAACGTGTGTGTACACGACGTAATAACCCAAACAGAAATCAATACAACTATTTAATTGGATAAAACGAATTTGATATAATCTGAATTAGAATTTTTCTACAATTTCTTACAGATACAACATAACGTTCCGTTTAATCGGTCGACATTGACATTGACAGTTCGTAAGTCACATTGCAGTGTAATAAGTCACCTTAACGTATCCTTCACGTTAGACCTTATCACACGAAATTAGCTAAACGTCTAGACTCGGCTAATCTGTATTAAAACCACTAATTAGTATTAGCAACGTATCTGTATATTTTAATCTTCAGCGACGCGTGTCTTACATACTCGTATATCACAGAACTCGAGGGTATTATATTGTATAGTATGTGTGTGCGTTTACCCCTTGAGCGTCATCGTTCTGCGTGAGGCCGGACACGCGCAGCACCTCCGCGGTCTTGAGGAAGGAGGAGAGCGACCGCTGGTGCACGTTCACCTCGCCGTGGTAGATGAACTCGACCAGCGCGTGCAGGTCCGTGAAGGCCACGTCCTGCAGCACTATCACCGGGTGCTTGCATGGCGTTGACTGTGGACACAGACAGTTTTTCAATCCTTTTGGAAACAGACAGTGTATTAACAATATCCGTGGAACTAAAATATCTACAGTCAAAATTGGCTACAGTTAAGTCTATTATATGAATATATTAATTAATTCTTCTATTTACTCTTCTAGTTTCGCTATTAACAAAGTAACATGACTTCGAACACATAAACTCATTTTGATATTTATTTTTTAACATTTTCAATTAAGGTTCTATTACTGTAAACAGTTTTTTTTATCATGGATCCATATCTAAATAATTAATTAATATCCGAAAGAAAATGGCCGGGAATGAGATTATTTGGTTTTAATCACTCATTTACTCCTGGCGATGGTGAAAAGCTGTGACAGTCGTCATAAACAATGAGACAAAACAAAAAGATAGAGACATAAATGGAAAATAGATATAATGTTTTCAATATGATACGTTTCCGGATACAAGTTTGCTGTTTTAATTAATAGCGATGTCGGTAACATAATTACTAACATTTAATTTACAATATGAAATGTTCTAATCTCAAAATGGTACAGCGATCTCCTATTTATTGTACAACGAGTTTGACCATAGGTTAAAGAGGTACTCACTTTTAGCAGCTCGCGGAAGTAGGGGCTACAAGCCGACAAGACCACTCTGTGGGCCTTGAGGCTTTTGCCATCGCAGGCGAGGGTGACGTCCACGAAGTCCTCATCGTCGCGAAGGTTCTCGAATGCGCTCGTGATGCTGCTCTGGTAGTTGTTCCAGCGCAAACAGAAGTGCTGTGTGTCCACCATTTTGTATGATTGGCGCGCGCGCTTAGGGAGTCATGTGTCCGTGATGAGCTGGAGAGGGGAAAGTCATTTTATTTTTTGTGAAAATTATTTTGATTGATGGGGAAAATTGTTTGACGTTCATAACAAGTGTACATTTTTCTTTGTCCAGGCGTGGACAATTATAATTATAATTGGGGACAATTTCACACACGGCTATATCGTTCCAAGTTAGGCAATTAAATGTCTGTGCTATGGTAACTGGACAGTTGATAAACATACATTTATACATACGATATACTTATATAACACCCATACACAGAACAAACAAATGTGCTCATCACGCAAAAGTTGGTCCTGGGCGGGAATCGAACCCACGACATCCGGTATTGCAGTCAGGGCCACTAACCACTCGACCTCGCCGCCAGTCAAATTAATTCATTTAATGTAAATAATAGTCATAAATTGATAATCCTTTATTTTTCAGACAATTATTTTTTCTAATAGCTTTTTATCACTATAGTTTCAACATTCACAGTAGCTCCATAAATTAGTAGCTATATAAACTTTTTTATCTGTAACTGAGAATTCAATCGTAATCCTTTCAGGCATTTTAAAAATAAGCCCGAACAAACCGGCAGACAGACAGAGATTTAACGGTAGTTTAGTTTAATAAGTTTAATGCAAAACTAAACATATGGACCTAAAATGAAATAAATGTTGTAAATGTTGTTTAGAGATTACAGGTAGACTATTTAATTTGTATTAAAAAGATATAGATAGGTAAAGTAATTCATATCATTTATTCCAATTTCTCAATTCGAAGGAGTTATTTATTTATTCTTATGCAATTTTGTAATACATAACCAACTAGAATACATGCATTCTTA
>DWUN01000564.1:0-21560 GCA_018249975.1 Passova gellias
ACCTTAGAGATGTTATAAATTATATAATATTTTCTGAGGTGTGTGAAGTCTACCAATCCGCACTTGGCCAGTGTGGTTAGACTGATGGCCTACGTCCCTCTCACTATGAGAGGAGACCCGGTCCAGCAGTGGACCAACAAAAGGGTCGAAAAAATAAATAGTTTCTGTGTAACAGTTTACTAGCTCGATGTAGGTAAATAGATTGTACTGTCCGGCCGTGTGTCGGTGGTGTCGGGCGCAAAACAAACTGCCACAATTAAGTCGCGACCCGCCCGAGCGCAGTTCAACAGTTTTTCCCTCGTAATTCTATTACATTATTAACTTACACCGTGTTACGGAAACAGCGATAGTGATGACGACGCTAAGTTATCGATATTTTAAATATTTCCCTAACAAAGTCACAATTTGTAAACTTAAAATACATATCACTCACTAAAACGGTGAAGAAGGACATCGTTAGAAATCCTGAACAACCTTATATGCATGCATATGCTGCATATTGTTGCGTACCGTGTGAAATCTGTCAGTCCACAATTAGCCAGACCGGTAGGCTATGGCCTTAAACTTGCTCATTATGAAAGGAAACCCAGTTTCCAGCAGTGGAGCAACAAAAGTATCGAATCGAGAAATAATTTCACTATACTCTTGCAAATTATTAAAAAGTGGAACTCTTATTTATTTAATCTAAGGTTGTATGTAATAAATTCATATTTTTAAAATTTCAAATCGTTAAGTACAAATTTATACCATTAAAATGAAACAAATAGGCTGAATGCAACCTTAACTAAACCAAAATGTACATAAAATTACTTACAATCGCTTCCAAATCCCAAGATAAGTGGCTAATTTACTAATATGTTATTATACCAATATACGCTCTAAAAAGCACGCCAATACCTTCGTCTTTCACTCAACTCAACATATGTCGCTACGACGGAGGCGGGTTTCATATTCTACACAGCGTGTCAAAATTTCCAAGTATAAATGTATCGAATACTAGCTTTTGCCCGCGTCTTCGTCCGCGTGGAATACTCATTTTGGGCAGCATTTTAATTTTCTAGGGTACTTTGAAAAATTTTTTTTTATCTTTCGAAAAACAAAATATCTTTTTCTTAAAAAATATCCTATATCACTTCTAATACCTCCACGAATATGTGTACAAAGTTTCATGATGAGCGGTTAAGTAGTTTTTGCGTGAAAGCGTAACAAACAAATTTACATTCACATTTATGTTTGTAGGGATTTCTATCGATATCCACCTGTCCCGGCTCTAGCAGGTGATCGCGGCGTCACGACGCCGCGACGATCGCTCACTAACTTTTAATACTTTAACTCGCTCTCATTCAATTGCTCTTAACGCCGCGGTAACGCTCCGTAACAGCTTTATAATACTATAACACAATTTGAATAAGTATATTTGGTATAGTCGAAATACATTCAAAAGTATAAAAGTGTCTCTATTATTCGTGGTTTGATTTACGTCATCACAACTCAGTTTCGTAAACGTTCGAGAATAATAAGGACGGAGTTTTCGCAAGTTTCCTTAATTCGAAATGTCGATTGTGATTCTAGTGGCTCAAGCGGTTAACGTTTCACAAGTAGGTATACATATTATATTTTAGTCCATATATATTGACTGGCCCATTAGTCCAGTAACTAGTGAATCTGGTACAAAGATTATTGGGTCTGGATATAAGATTATCAACGTAAATATGCATAAATACATTTCTATATGTATATTTAATGATGATTGGGTTAACTCACACACACCTATCTTCATCCAGATTAGGCAAAGCCTGAATGTACGTGCCCAGATAACTGATAAACAAACTTTCTTACACACATACATAGATAACTCTACATTCCGTATCAGAACAAATGCTCATGATCTTCACACAAATGTATGTCCCGAATGAGAATCGAAATCACAACCCCCGAGTCAACCGGAATGATAACTAACAACTAAGCGGACTCGCTAAAAAAAAGGAAATCATATTATGTTCATAACTATAATAATAATATGGCTCGAAAGTAATTGCATTCATACATAATATGTATAGCGCTAAAAGCCGTTTCACCTTCCACTCCACTGTATATTCCACCACGCTGCTCCAGCTCTCGCATATTTAGAAATTATCTAAATAGCCACAATGTATTCCCACTCAATTTCATGAGATACTTTCCTTTGTTTAGAGAAACAAGTTTTCTTCCAAGCGTGTGGCGTTAAGCGACGTCCATTCAAGATTGGATACATTGAATTGATTCGAGACAAACTTTCCCAAGCGGTGACCTGACTCTCAACGTCGCAACGAAAGTTCAAATCAGTTCACGTAAATCACAACAACCGTGAAAAGCAACTTCGCTTCAGTGTCGAAACATTTTAATACGTATACCTACTTGTATTTCATAAGGGTAACATATCCAAATAATTCATTGCATTTATTCGTAATAATAGAACGATTTCTTACATTTTACAGTTACATTAGAAGAAAATAAGTTCGGCAAGTTAAAAAGAGATTATATAAGATCTCTGCATAGTACAGAAAAACTTATTTCATAAGCATACCTAAACATTAAATTAAGTAAGTATTGAAAATTTAAAATAGAAACGTAAAAAATCGGACTAAATAAAACCCTATCACGACGCGACAAATTGACGTCATCCATCCCGCTCTTGCTAACAGTCGCAACATATCACTCGACGCATGTCCTCGGCATTTTTCCTTTATATATTATTAATACATAAGTACAGCCATGCACCGCTTTTCCCTACGACTGTCGTATGATGCTGTCCTTTTCTATATTGTTGGGTCTAGTTTTCCCAAGCGACCGAACCCCGAGGGTAAAACTCCCTAGGGTTCGTATTGACTCTACTATGGAAGGAAAGTTATCTGTACACCTATTGTCGGCCACCCCCTCTCACCCCCTTTCGCCACCCGTGAAGGACTTTCTTACGCGTTTTACGTTTTGTTTTATTTCGACTACATTTCGAGTCGATGTTATTTGTTTGATGCTTCGCGTTGATTTGCTAGACACTTGTTGATTACAATTCGTCGTGATCTTCTCGTTAATGGATGGTTCAAAAGTTATTTATCGATGTATAAAGTTTCAAGACTATGTGTTGTCATCAGTATTAATAATAAAACATTGCAAGTCTCGCTACGTTTGTAGCTTTACAATATTATCTTTCAATTTTACCTCATGCAGGAATTTGGTGAGAATTTTTATTTATTGAAATGAATGAAACCAGTCACGTAACAAGTTGAAATACAAGTTTTGAGAAAGACTTGCTCTAAAACTGATCCAATCCAAATATCAAAAACTTGCAATAATGGAGATTTCTATCAGTAATTTGATCCGCCCACACTTAATACGATTTAGGGTCGGTACACACCGGACGCTAATTTGGTAATGCGCGGCCCACGTGACACGCGACCAGCACGCGACAGAATGATGCGACTGCTCGATTTGCTCGCTTAACTTGTTTATCATAAAGGGCAGACGAATATGTGCAGATAAATAAAAATGTCACTTTGATATTTTTGACATATGATACCGTAATAATTTTTATAAGTAGCCACCAAAATTATATAGTAAAAGGTGCTGAAATTAAATGACAGTTATTATAATGAATTCTTATAGTATAAAAATAGGATCACATTAATTTCTCTTTTATATAGTAAAGTAGTAAACGGTAAGTAAGTAGGTAAGTAAACAGTAAAAGGTAAGTAGTAGTTTTATATAGTATAGTACTAAACTTCTATGAGTAAATGTTAAGAGAATACATACTAATAATTAAAGTAAGATGTTAGATTGTTTTGGAACTCCACGAAAATGACCGTCAGAAGAGTAAAACCGATATAAATCTTAATAAAAACTGCATATCGGGATATCAATATATAATAAAACACTTGCAATCGTCCAGCACCTGCAACTTATATAAATGAGTCAGTCCATACAAGGGAGTGACGTCCGCGCACGCGCCGCCACGTGCGCCACACACGGCGACAAACGAGCGCCACTAAACACTCATTTGTATTACTGTAGCGTAATCGAGTTACATCGGTTACCGATTGTGTCCCCAACGTTATAAGATTACAATTTTGCTGAAACAATCTCTCATTCTTTCTATATTCTAAGGTGACCAAATGTTATAAAAAAGCTACATTCCGTAAATTGGTAGCTCTATCCAGTACAGAACATAACAAGCGGTGCTTATTTCGTTACGTATCAGATAAGTCTGACTAACTTAAACATAACACTGTTAGCTACAAGATGAGCGCGATGTCGTGCATTTCACTAGTAAAGGCGTCCAAAAGTCCCTTTAAACTGAAGCGTGAAATTATTATAATTAATTTATGTTTACAAAGAGCGCGAGCGGAGCAGAACTTGCTCCATTTTAATGTTAATTCAGTAATACGATCCCTATTCTTTAGTAGCACAATTAGGAGTAGCGATAAACCCATGCATTATCTAGTCACGACTAACAATAGAAAATATTACCCTTAGACAAAAATGGCTATAATATTACGAGTGGGGTGCAACTGTACCATGTGCGAAATCACAATGCTTTAAAACTATTTACGGGGCTATTTTGTATGAGAAGATGATGGATAGTTCGTGTAATGCTCAGGACTCAGATGTGATGTAAATGTCCCCGGTGTAAAGCTAGCATCATAATGGTCACAGGTATCAAGGGACTTTGTAGATTATGTATCTTCTGCTAAGTAATAAAATGTTGTTATCGCTTAATTAAACTAGTCTTATTCGTAAGTAATTGACATTTAAATTTAATAATAAACTAATAACTTCCCTATGTTATCGTTGTCATTATACATTTAGATTTATATAATTTTTACAAAATCAATAAAACAACTCAGTGTGTATAATTATCATTTTATTTCGTATTTTTGTGATAGTTTGTTTTATGAACGATTACAATGTACAAGTCTTATTCGATATACAATTGCGTTAAATAACATACGTAGCTACATATTTCATATTCAGGGAGGAAATCCCCCAAAATACTATTACCGTTCTTGAGACATCCAGGAGTGATCGGGAAAGGGTAATATTTTATATTTCGTATACATTTTTTTTTCAATTCTACATTTGTTCCTTATCGTTGGGCCTCTGTAAGATATACTCTAGATTCCACAAAGTATTTTATACAGGATATGTTTTGTTTCAAGATATGATTCGAGTTTTTCATCTTTCTTTCGAAAATTATTTTCTTACAAAAACTCATGCGACCGCGCACTATAACTTAACTTGATAAGTTCGTTACATCACTATTTAGGGCAAATTTAAGAATCGAAGAAATTTACAAATGGATTATTATTATTATTAAAATTTACAACAATACAATAGGTACTTATAATAAATATATCACAGACTTTACAAAAGAAACTGACACACACGAATTGTTAGAGCAATTTTGACTGTTGTGTAACTTTATACAAGCTTTCTCCTAGCCCTGAGCATATCTTACTGACTAGTTGTGACATTGTACGGACTGCCATATTATATAATGTCCGCAAGACTATCTCAATCTAGCGTTCGATCTATGAATAGTGTGAATCTGCTGCCGTTAAATCTAATATTTACACGTTTATTACATTTTATGTACAATTTTTATAAATACATACACACGCCTCTTATTTTTGTATATTGTGATGATACATTGAGCTTTGTTATATTTTATTGTAAACATACGTGAACTTAAAGAATTTTACACCTAAATTATAAACATTTTAACCATCAACTGTAAAATTCAACCATTACAATTATATTACGAGTAGTTAGTTGAATTTAAAAATAGTGCAATTATGAATAAGGATAAATACGCATAACATTTATATACATATCAATATATCGAACCAAACATCTGTTAAATTACATTTTTGAGTATCTAACTCAACTAAACGAGGTACTTGAATAATACAATATTTTGGTACACGAGACTTCTTAATGGTGTCGTGGACCGCTTCAATAGAAAAGTGCTTATCAAGAACTACTTGGAAAAAACAAGTTCGCAACGTAGTTTGACACATACGGGGTGAAATTGGTTGTGCGTTACTTTGACGAGAACGGGGTCATCGGTTACTTTGAGGCGAGAGGGGCCGTTTGAGCATACTGCTGGGCGCTGCACGTCGGCAGCGAGAAAGGGTTGACACTGAATGGCGACGATACTAGGCCGCCCATTCCTGCAAACAAACAACATTGAATCCAAACTGTTTTAAAGCGAAGCCTCGTATTTTACAAACGATTCCATGTGTGTTTTACAATATTTCGAAACGATACATTTTGCCACAATATTAATATTTTAGTATCAGATACACTCATAAGTTATTTATATAAAAAGTTTTTAACCAGTAATTTTCTTTGGTCGGTCTTTTTCACAATTTCACAACAACGAAAACAAACATCCTACAAATGTAATAAATATAAACATAACATTTATGATCACTGTCCATGAATGTATGAATAGAAATACAAAGGCTTGTTAATTATCAGCAGATAATAAAAACTATAGTGATATTCGCGATATCTATTGAAACTACATGTTCGATTCTCAGTATAATAAAATTATCCTTGTGCAATTTTCAAGGTCATAAATGAACATCGGTACAGATATTAGAAATGGTCCTAATTTGCAAGGGTTTATTACATATAACGGCCTGTTCAGATAGGCTTTCGACAAGTTCTTACGATGTGTCGTAACAATTCGATCAGATAGATGCACGATCGACGCTCGTAGATTATCATTACCCGAACATAGAACGTAAAACTCAGAATTTATTTCCACCCCAACGGCGTTATAACAAACATTATATGACTCACTATCCTTATTGGTTTTTGTATACCTAGAAGCATCGAAAAAAATTGTATAGACAGCGCGCATATGCAGAGTGCATTAAGCAATAAAAGCGTATGTATAAGGTGGAAAGCGAACGAAAAGAAGAAAAATCGGTAGCTACTAACACTGAACGGCGAGATGTTGCCAATTCTGTTGATGTTGGAAATTGACGCGGGGCGGACTATGTCTGACAACCGCAAAGGCGCTCCTTAGCTTAGTCTCTTTACTGTGTTGCTCTTTCATATCGTTGCTGGTGCATTTTGTATGAGCGTTTGCGGGATAGTCGGTCGCGTTCTTACATTGCTCGTTCCTTTCACTGTAATGCCCGCTATCTTTCGTGTTATACGCGTTATAGTGGTGATGGTCAGACGATAAATGCCCATTCACGTTCGCCGGGTGGTACGGTCCTAGAGACACTGGACGGGATAAAGAAAACGGAGGTTAACACAAAGCGACACGGACAAATAGACGTAGCGTGCGTGAGAAGCGCTTAGTGCGTTCAGGAGTAACTGTTTACATAGCAAAACACACAAACTGAAATGAAATGAACAAAAATGAAAAAACAAGCGCAATACCATGTGAATATGTGTACTTAATAGATACGTAATTGAAATGTACTATGAAAAGATTATTTTGCTAACAAAAGGTTAGTGAAAATTACAATTTTAATGACAGATACGAGTATCTGTTAGTATGCAAATATGTATAGCCAATAACGATATCGATATTTTAAGAAGCAGTGCAAAAATTTAAAAGGATAATGTAGGTATAGGTGACTCGACAAAATAATTATTTCTATCATGTGAACTCACTATACGTGTCTGCCTTTTTATGTATAAACATTAGTGGCAAAGTTTCACAAGCGTTTTGGTTAATTATAAAGGACACACGTGATAGTGTCGTTATATAATATCGAGTGAATCTCTGTTTCTTTGGGAGTGTGATGGTATAATCCAGGTACAGAATTTCACATCACATTAGGAGCTCCCAGTCATAGACTTAAGGTAAAATAGTTGAATAATAAAAAAAATCGGCCCAAATAAGTTGTCACCGTTGCCCCCGGATATTTGCAACATCCGAGTAAGCTTTAAATAAGAATTAGCCGTGCCCCGGCGTCTTACCCGGACAGATGTCAAAACCATAGGAATATCGGGATAAAAATATCCTATGCTCATTCCAAGGCTTCAAACTATCCCCACACTAAATTTCATTACAATAGGCCAAGCCATCCATGAAAGCGTAACAAATAGACAGACATTTATTATACATATTAACCTTCTCTTGAATCATTCCGTCTATTGATGAAAAGCGGATTAAAATCCGTTGTTTAGTTTGAAAGATCTAAGCGTACAACGGCGGGAAGCGACTTTGTTTCATACTGTGTAGAGAGATAACAGTTAGTTTATCATAAGAGTTACTCACGGGAGGTGGTGTTGAAGAGCGAGGTGGGCGGCGCGGGGTAGTGCTGCGGGGGGTAGGCGGCGGGCGCGTGCGGCGTGGACGCGGCCGAGCAGTACCGCGGCGAGACCGAGCCGCCGCCGCCGCGCGCGTACTCCTCTAAAAGAAAAATCCTGGTCAACACCAACACTGCCGTTAGCTTATCTGCCAATGGTACTGCGCCGGATTTGAGAGTTTTCAAACATCTAAATCTATATTTCGATGTGCTAACAGTATTAGTCAACACATTAAGAATCGATGTAAAATACATTAGGCAAAATTTTGAATTTAATAAAATAATTGTGTGGCATTTGAGATGAATGCCAATACCATAAACTTATCTACATGTATTACCATATTTTGTGAGAGATCATTGACTACTTTGATTATACCTATTAATTTATTTGTTATCCTTTCAATATGGAACCTATTGTTATCAATAAATCGAATCTGCTAATGTAGGTAATATGCTCAACTTACTTACTGTGAATTAACTAGACTATAGTATTAAAATTCATCCATTAGATATAAATTTGACTGATTTAGAATTTGTTAAGTAACATAATAACTCAAAGCACAGGGATAAATTTAGTATTGAACCAACGCACCTTCAGTCCACTGCGAAGCCGCGGTGTCCTGAACGCTGACAGCCAGTTGGCCGGTGTACGAGTTGAAAGGCATGCTGGCCGGCGGCGAGCGAGGCGCTCCCAACCCCAGTTGATTGTTACGAGGCATCGAGTATAATGCCTCCGCTAAATCCGCTGCCCGCTTCAATATGATTTCCTATTTACAAAATAAATATTAATGAAATAATTCATAACTACATGAAAAATATCTGAAATGTGACATAAAAATATCCTCTCAAACTCAACAGACGAGTACTAAACTTGTAATAACATTGAAAACTGACGACAAAAGTTTACTTTATAACCAAATCTATCAGTGGGATAGCTTAAAATTAACAAGTTAATTATTATCAGTAGCAAACATTTTACCGGACGATACAATTGCGTAGTAATGTACCTTACTGATTTTATTAACTTGGTGCTTGATATCATAGTATCTAAGACATATGTAGTATCATTAGCTATGTAACGGGTATCTAAAACGATCCACTGAATATAATATCGCAAAAAAACTTCTTATTTTTAAACAGGTAATAAATAGCTTTATAATATCTAAATATTGTTGTTGTTGTAAATGGGAAACCATTGCTTTAGTAATTCTGTAAAATGTTACCGTAATTCCGCAATATAATAAAACTCCGTTATATAAAATGTTATTTATCTATTACCTATAGATAAATACTGTATGAAAATATTAATAAAATAACTTACTTTGGGTAGTTTTTCCGGATCACCCGGATGTCTAGGTATAAGTTTCTGGAGCCTCTGAAAGCCGTAATCTATCGTGGGCTCGTTAAGCGCTGCTATGCGAAACAGAAAAACAAAATCAATCATTAGCCCCCGCTAACAAATGGAAGCCTAATTGATGGATCGTATAAGAAATTGCGTATACGATAAGTAATTTGGCCTAAGCTATTTCGGGTCACCTCCCGGTTACAATTAAATTATCCGATCGATATGAAACAACCGCAAAAAAGCGATTTAAAATGATTTCTCCTTATTTGAGTAAACAAAAATGCAAAAAGCGAACTTAAAAACAATATTTCACACTATTTGTAGTAAACATTTTCGTTAAATTTCACATATTGTAATTTGTTCTTAGAAAATATATGCTATCTACGTATGGAACATCATAGAAATGAATACTATACTCACAAACGTAGACGAATCGTCCAGGAGCACCTTTGCAGAATTGCTTACTTTTGTACGAGAGTGTAACTTCGACGACGCCCGGTATGTGTCGAGGCGGTGTTTGGACCCTTATCGCGTGTGATGTTATTAACTGAACAAAAAACAATCACATAATTAAGAATTCAAACCAATACATATGTAAACGTCAAACTTGAGAAAGTCCTTTTTTCATTTCCTTCTTTATGTTTATTTTTCACATACTTGAGTAAAACTCACCTCACTCCAAACGAGCATAGTCCCAAACACTACTTGAAGGCCATCGAAGAAGTTATCGCCTACAATGATTACGGTCGAGCCTCCTGACGTCCAGCCTTCACTTGGCGATATTGCTTTGATGCACGGTGTCGCTACTGGCAATGGCGGATACAAGCCAGCTGTTGAAGAAAAAAACAATTTAAGCAATAGTGCAATCATTTATTGACTGACTTCAAAAAGGAGGAGGTACTCAATTCGTCTGTATTATTTTTTTTACTAAAACGTACAAATGTCAGTAAACACAAGATTGCCTGAATTAATGTCCACTAAAATAACACATTCAACCAAACTGTTATGTATAGTAAATAATGTAAATGGTCAATAATAAAATAATCATAAATAGTTTTATCATCGTAAAGTGGCGACGACGCTAAACAATAAATTAGTGGTTGTATCCAACAACTTCAAAAGTTCAATAAACGCCAGAACACTAAAAGTCGCTCCATCCTCCTCGGACTTTTATCTTTGACCGTAAAGAAAAAGAAACATCCTACCTCGTAAAAGTACAATAGATGTCAATAATGTTACAGAATAAAAAGTAATCGTTACCTGTAATTGAAAATGAATTTTACTTGTTAACGTTGAAGTCGAGATAACATTAAAATTCAACGGTGGTTATGACATTATAGAAGTGATAGTATAGATGCAAGAAGGTTGTAGTGAGGGGGATACGCGCCGGAAGACAACAGGGGGAAGCTCAAATCTTGCGAACAAAACGACGCGGTAATAAAGACGAAAGTGAATTTAAGGGGACGAAAGAAGATTACGTCGGAGGTTCCTTTTAATTTAACTAATAATTTTTTTTCTTTTTTCATCCCCTCAATAGAGACAATTTTTAATATTCCCCGAAACGAGCCTATGCCTATTAAAGCAGTATCCAACGTAACAATAGATATACATATAGAGCATAACTGATTTTCATTAAATTATATACATAGCATTTTTATTTCCTTATTTATGGATTTAAAGACTTGAAGAAAATTACTTTCAACTAGCTTTATTGATAATCATTTTAGTTTTCTAGAACATACCATCGTTGTCATAAAAATAGGAATCATGTATTGTTGAGTTTAATTATCAAAAAATTTTGTTTTAATTGGACATTTATTAAGAAAAACATAAAATTATTTGTATATGAGAAAGAACTAAAGCTTCGTCGTTACCTCAATTCTCAAAATACGTAACAGATAGTATCAACTTGTGCAAATTTTCTCATTCGCACCGTGTAATCCCTTCAAGGCGGTTTCACGCCGTCTCGCCTTCCAAAGTTTTGACGCTCTCGTAATGTGGAATAGAATTTTCCTGAGCATTATTAATTTTGACGGTATTCAAGCATTACCTTTCTTTTGGTTATTGAAGCGACCTGATAAGCGTATAAACAATGCAAAACTTAGTACTTTACATTTTTATACCGCCGAATACACCCAATTAATATATTTTAACAATAAATGTGTGATATGCGATATGTGATACGACCAATAAATTCATAATATCACTAGTAAAAGTATCTTATCCCGCTTTTGGTTCGCTTACAGATGGAATTAAAACAAAACTATGTCCCGTGAAGCGCGTGTCCCAAGTTTCCGCGAAGTATAATTCCTCACTAAATTATCCCTATTCTCTTCATGCTCGCTTCAACACCCCCTTCCGTCCTTTGTCTCACCCCTCGCCTCAACTTCCTGCGAAATGTCTACAGTGATTCCTTGCATACAAACGACGTCTTCAAACGGTTTATTATGACTTTTACACATTTGTCGTCTATCGACTGCATACCTATTTATAGAGGTATTTTTATAATGGCGTCCAAATGAATAGAAAGCATGCTTTATATTTACGGTATTGTTGAGTCCAAATTGTAGTATTATGTAAAATGTATAGTAGACAAATATTAAAACTGCCTGAATAACTTTTTCATGTAATGTTTGTTTGACCTTACGACGTTATCTATATTAACTAGCATCGATCTCATTGTAGAGTTGAACTCTACGTGAAAGGCCAATTAAACACTGTAATAAAATTGTTCTTTACTTTGTTAATTCGTTGGTTCGTTGTGTTATTATAAATAAGTATAAGAATTAAAAGGTAAAAACAAAAGATCAAAATTATATTCGCACAAATATTTTGTTTGTTTAATTGTCTTATTACACATCTATTATAGACATAATATATAATTAAATTAATGGAATATTTACTTTAGATCGCATGATCATTTGAGTATTAATTGGATATGTATTATGTTCTTACGTGATATAACCGGTTTAATGTTTGATAACTAACAATAATTATAAATAATTGAGACATTAAACAACACAATTGATAATGCACACCAAATCTGCAAACATAACTGTTTTTGTTGTTTCGCTGAATATAATTTTATAATTAGTGAACAACAGCGGTAACGGAATTCATGTTGTATGATAATTGAATAACAATAACTTTAAATAATAATAATAATAATAATAATAATGCAAATGATAAAAAAAAACAAAACAAAAACGTACAAGTGTGTTCGGGCGCGGCGTCAGTACCTTCTGTAGGATCGAGCCGTTTCGCTCGACGGCCATGTTTGCTGTTGTTGTGGACGAACATGTTGTCCGATATCGCAAGCAGGGGTCCGTCCACCATCACTTGCGTTGATATTACCACCTGTAAATGGAGGATTGCTTTATTTCGGTGTCATTGACCTCTGTACAATACACTCTAAAAGGTAATTCGAGTGTTCGCGCAATTCATTTTTTGTGCCATTATAGACTGCCTTTATTTTCACCAATTGCGTAATTATATATGCGTTGCCTTTTACTTAGCACTAAAAGGTTTTTTACATTGGAGCTATTCAATGAAATCGGGCTATACTTCACATATTTAAGAAAATTGAGTGACTGTAAAAAATGGAATACATTTTCAACAATATCACCAAGACAGTGTTCAAGACGATCGCTCAATATCATTCTAGTGAGATACAAAAATAAAATCCATACATGCACACAGTTCACACACACAAACGGACACTTTCTACGCACACGTAAACCCACCCGAGAGGGAAAGTCCCCTGGGAGGAGGAGCCAATGTCTCGGGAACTAAATGGACGAATTCCAATAGGTATGCAAGGAAGTGCAGTGCGTGTAGTATATCGAAATACAATGACATATGTAAAAATTATAGGTACTTCAATAGATAAAGTCCATTGATGTATATAATCAGTTGCGCTGAATTCTGGAAATATATAATTTTGAACTTTAAGAATGACGTATGTTATAAATGAGGATGTCAATTCTTCTATTGCAAACGAAGTAAAACAAGCTTTCGGTGAAGTTTACAATATCTTCCGATTAATCAATTGACTATTCAATAACAAAGGTTTTAGCAAGCAGTCGACATATAAACTATTTGACAATATTATCATATAAGTGTGTTTATATAACATATACGTCATCCGAGTGTCATGAAAACACTATCAAAATGTAGATAAAAAACTAACGACATTTATAAATCTATACATATAATAAAACTGTAGAAGAGTTCAATTCTGTACATTGAATAAAAACTAAAAAAAAAACCTAGGGGTCTTCATACAGGTAACACCAGCCAAAAAAATATTTAAAAATGTTTCTCTGTCTGTCTGTTGTCCGGCTTTCACGCAAAAACTAATGGACGGATTTCGATGAAACTTTTTTGTTATACAGCTATTAGACCTCTGCAACATATAGGCTATAATTTATTTTGAAATCCTACAAATGTTGCTCAAAGTCACTGTTCCACGCGGACGAAGTCGCGGGCACAAGCTACTATTCAAATATATCCTGTTCATAGAATAGCAACACTAGAGTCAGTACATGAAAGGCCCCGTCAATATTATTGACTGCACTAGTTCAATTTCAGTCCCGGTCTAAAAATACACGCAGTTTATATATTACTGCCATATATTCTTACCCTTGAAACGTTCCCCACGACCACTGAATTATTCAGTGACACACAGAAAGCCCAAATATAGACATAACTACACACGCACACTAATATAATCGTTACGGGAATTCAAACGTTATAACTAGAGTGATAAGTTCTATATTAGTTTAAAGTTGGTACGAGGACACGTAAGACAAATATGTCTTAGCCAACTATGGAAGCAAATTTGTACTAATAAGTATACTGTATGAATGCACCTTTACGTTAGTCACGTCAGGGTTCGCGCTAATGAGTTTAAATGGCCTTACGTTTGTTGTAACTCTGAATTATTGTTGTTTTAATAGCGAATAAAATACCGCAGACTAATATAGTTGCCTTTTGTTCTATGAACGACGCTATAGCAGTGTTCGACAGGGTATTAAGGATATGCAAATCTCGATATTATCTGCAGCGTTGTCATTAAAAAAATGGTTTTGATACTAATATACCAGATATCCATCTACCAGATATTTATATACGTCTATGGAGTGTCTGGAAAATACAAAAACGTTTTTAAAATGCTTTTTCACTTAAGATAGGTATGGTTATTGCCATTTAAGAGGTAAATTCATGAAACTTTTTAACCACAGTCACATTATCTGTAGGTACTACATCACAATGTTTGCTGAAATAACGTTGCGTCTTATTTATCACACTATTTAGCCCGCGGATACAATAAAAATATTATTGTGAAATTATTATGCTCTATATTATTATTAAATTTAATAAATTTCTAATTTAAATCTCAGTTTATTTATTCGTTCTTATAAGAGATTTACGTTCTTATAAGAGATTTAGTTTCATTCTCACATCTGTTTTAAAACGCAAAGAAATATTACGGAAAATGAAAAGAAGAACCGACGGTAGAATACTTTTTTTCGATTTGTAAAATCAAAGCTTGAAGACAAAGGTCGGAGAGTAAATAGATAAACTCGTATAAATAAATTTAATTTCATCCCTCCCTTAAATTGGAGGCGCTTCAAATATTCAAGAGTCGTGAACGCAACCCTTCCTCCAACTAAGGGTGAAAGAATATGGACCAAGAGACAAGTGAGCGCGATTTACAATAGGGAATATTTTAGCGTGGTTTGCGTATGGTTTTATGTTGTTGTTGCATGGAACGTGATTACTTAGACTAATAATAATCACTTAACATAGCAGTTATTCCATTACTGGCAGTATTTAGTGATGGTAAATAATAGTCAATAAAGAAGTCATGAATACCTAACCATAAATAGAGTATCTAGGTATTCTATATTGTTGTTTTAAACGAACAATAACTTATCGTTTGTTTAATTTTTTGAAAACCTTAAAATCATTAATTATACAATCAAATCAGAGGTCTTACGTGTAATTTAAATAGTAGTAAGGAAGTGACGCGATTCATTTAAGATATAGTTGGTGACACTGGTCACACAATAAGCAAATTAACGTTTGTTGAAAGTAAGATTCCTTATAAATGAAATCGGTTATTACTGAATTTGCATTTATTATACATGTCTCTCCTCATATCCTCTTGAGCCTGTAATTTGGACCAGAGTTAGAGCAATACGGACGGGCTCGTGCAGTAACACGGCAATTTTTCCTCGCGTCTAGTAAACAAGCTACCATTTAGCCGTCGACAGCGCGAATAATTACAGATGAACAGAACACTGTTACGAATATAGACACTTCAGTAGCGACGTTTTCGGTCTCTCGCTAACTTCACTTGCAGCTGAAGCATTTTGCATGAAGCTGAAGCTGAAGCATTCACGAAAGTCACTCAAATGAGTTAAGTAAATAATGAGATTAAATCTGACTTCGTTATCTTGATTTCATTTATGTGTTATTAAGCTAATTAATTTCAACGATGGTCCGTTACGCGCTTACTACTTTGTTATCAAATAAAGCAAAGTTTGTAGCACTCAAATTAGTCATAAAATGTCTCTACGCAAATTGGTTTATCGACGCAAAATATTTTTGAGTACGTAACAAGCATTAAAAAGCATATGGCTGTAATTGTAAAACTATACTCACTTGAAATCTTCTCATGTCCCGGGGGTTGCCCGCGTTCTTTAAACAATTCTGGTTGCATTTCAGGAAGAATTTGAGAAAAAACCTGCAACAAAAAAATCAATATTTAATTACTCCGCTTCAAAATTAAACAAGTTTTTCATATGAAAGAAAAAAGAAAAAACCTAAAAAATATGGGTTCGTTTACGACTTATGTGCGAAACATATTACGGAACGCAATGCAATGCAAGAAAGCGGAAACACAAATTACTGAACACATTGTACGTAAATAAAAAAAACTTTTTACTGATCACAAATAATATACAAGATCTAATTCAAGCTACGAGTAGGAAATTTGTTCTCTCTCTTTCAAATTTATATCAATTATGAGTTCACAACATTAATAATGAAAAACGTAAAAACCGAGCTGACGCCCGTAACATCAGCTGTTTCCATTTGACAAGAAGCCGTAAAATCTACCATTTAGTGGTTGCCACTAATTTGTTTCTCATGTTCACAAATTTGTAGCTATTATTCTGTTTCCGTTCAGTGGCGTGTTTTTATTTTAGTGACATTATTATTGAGTGCGGATGAGGTTTCAATTCTCTTGCACGTTTATATATCTTATGGTACCAGAGCATTTGGTAGAGAAAAAAAAGCTTATTCCAGACTTGTAAAAACGGTAAGCTCTGAAACGAAATCAAACAATTTCAGCGGAGAGTCTATAGGCTCAACTATCGGCATATCGGATTACATACAATAGCTGATCTTTGCAACCGTCGGTGTGTTCGAGTCGTTTGAAAGAGATCTTTATACGGTTGCGATAAGGTTCACGCGGGTTGTTTTGGTAAGTTGGGCGATGCGTAACGTGGAGCGTACGATCAGGCAGGCGATCACGATGAATGCTTTAGCAGAAATATTTTACATCGCCTCCGGCACCGGCAATGCCGCCACGCCGAATATTGCTGTGCCAACAGACGCGGATGTGTACGGCGCTGTTAACACCCCTAGGGTACCGCAACTTTAACAGTCAATGTTTGAGAATGTAGTGCGAATTTGATTCCCATAACATTATTAATACTACGCAAACGTCTTATATTATATTGGTCCCAGTATTCAATATTCAGAAACCGTTATACTCTACCTACCTATACTTAGTGCGTATAACCAATAATAAGCTTATTTACGTATTAGTTATATAAAACATTAATATGCCTTCATACATATTTATAAACTTCTATCGTTTGTTAATGTTATAAATAGAATATATGTCTAGTGTACTCGATGGAATTTTATAAGAAAAATGTTCAACAAAAACTGTGGTAAAAACCCCTCCATGTTTCGTTGAACGCCGAACAGATAGGAACGGTGTGCCGCGAACGTATTTGTGTAGCCCGCGGCGTCGCACATCTGTTCCCGCATTATTTATGTTAAACACCTTATGTCACAATATTGCGAGTTAGCAGTTTACGCTGCTGTCAAGCTACACACACTCGACGACGACTCGAGGCATGAATGGAGGATTTTATTTTAAGAAGGCAGATGCACGCTAAAGATAGGCGCCGTACCTACGGTGCGCGTGGATACATTTTGCGTGGATAATTTTTATCAACTTAAAAGATATACCGAGTCTTGGCAACTTTAGGCTTCATATTTAAATCTTTAATACCTTAAAAAATTTTGCACATCATTCTCCGTTGCTCGTACAAATGACATTAAATTAAACCAAAAGTTAAAATTCACGTAATAATTACTTGACTTTTATATTGAATTGAAATTTTAATTTCCAGTATTTTTCTCTCTTAGACTTTATTTAGTTCACTGTCACGTTCCAATTTTCATTTTTCGATTAATTAAAATGTGATATTTATTTACTTTACTCTTTAAAACCAAAAAAAAATTATCAATAATAATCGTAATTAAATTCCTATGTGGCGTTAAAGAAAATCCTAGACATAATTTGATTCATGTAAGTAACCTGCAAGTATACAGATCTACAGAATTACTTGAACAAAAACCGGTCCCCCGACCCCTGGGCAGCTCAAACTACGGCCATTAATATGTTTGTAAGGGTCACCTGACACAGCCTTTATCCATTCGTATCACTCTTCTGCGGTCACCGCTAAGCCACAAAAATTACGACCATGGTTCACAAATAGGAACTGTAAATGTTGTATATGCTTTGTATTGTATTGTTCATTACTCATTCGTCTATTTTGTTAAACCGATGGTTTCAGTTGGAAAAAAGGCAAAGAACGTAATCTTATAAGAAATTATCGTTTGACTCTCTTTAAATGTGCTACAGATCTAAATAGGGTTGTCTGATAGAGACTGCTAGTAGACGTGAGATTCGCTTTTTGTTAACAAGAGTAAAGAAAAATAAATAAACATTTAAGCAACAGATCTTTACTCATCATTATGTTGCATAATCTACTTTAGTTTCATCGTGATCTACCTGGGCTAAATGCGGTGTACATCGCAGTAGGTAGTCTTTGCAATTCTTTTTTGATGTCAAAGTACGAAAATTAGCAATGTCCTTATAAGGTCATGAGTTTACAGTCGCTCAATATCTAGAAAATAAAAATTGACTTTTATATTTAACGTTATTCACAAAAAGGTCGTGAAAATATAATACGTAAAATTTATTACAATTACAATACCTTTTCAGTATGAATATCAACCAAGTTGTTTTATTAACAAAATTCTATAAAAATACATCTGTCCAGTTTCTGCCACACATCCGTGACTTTATTATCCAGAACAAAAGCATCGAATTTATTATCTAGATACGTTTATATATCTGAAGAAGAGGTCAAGTCATGAACGATTTTTCTTTACATTAGCAATGCAAAAGTGACGTAGCACGCGGGTGACCGTCCATACAATTTTGAAATGAGCTTTTCAGGCAGACTTTTAATCTCTTCCTTTGGAGACGTGGAGACATATACAGATTCTAGCGATTATAATTTCTTGCTTTTACAATTTCTAAATTAGAAACTACAGGTTCCATAATAATGAGAGTAAGTTTACTATTGAGTTTAATACGTATTTTACTTATTTGTTGAAATATGTTGTTTGTTACCAACGATTATGTTACAGGAACTGTTATTTTTAGACTTATGTTTTTCGTATCAATAAGACTCTGATAGTTAACTTTCTTTTTTTCATTAATCTCTTTAGATCGGTACTAAGTTACATTACATGCTTTTACCATATCTATTTCATGTAGCCAAGCGGTTGTAGGACAAATAAAAAAAGTAATACTACGCGCCCTCGCTACATAAACAGATAGTAAGAGTTCGGTTCATTTATAAACAAACGTTACAGTTAAAATGAGGACACACAAATTCAACTCATATGTGAACAAAGAACGTCACTTTACAATGGCAATGTCAGGTACATTAAAGAAAGGTACATACATACATACATAACATCACGCCATGTCCCTAATGGGGTAAGCAGAAAGCATCGAGTGCGTTATATCTCTGTCCTTGCAAACCTGACGCGCTTCGTCTACATTCATCACTCTATTCATGCATACACGCCTGTTTTGGAAACTCTTGACTCCACCGTAATAATAAAGATAGGTAATAAAACTTAATCATTTGAGGAATCGTAGCGTAGTCCTATATTATATATTAAAGTTATAAATGTTTAGTATTTACCGCTTTGTTTGCGGCAAAGTATAAAACAACAATATTTAAACCCACGTGCGTCAGGGCTCAGCGACAAAATCAAACCATCCCCTATAAAAGCGCCCACCTATATAGAGAATATTTACCTATCGCATCACAGAAAGGAAACTGTATTTTCGTCGTAAAAACTACCCCAGCTTTTCATCCCTTACCCGCGTATATAATATAGCCCCTATCCATAAAGGCTTATCGGCTGATTTGTAATGAAATGCATTAAGTGACATTTTTGTTTTTGTTTTCAATGATAAATGTACATTTATGTAAGTCTTGTTTTCAAAGCAAGAGCAACATAAATTGTAAACTTGGCATTACGACTTCAGAGACTCTTAAGATGTGTTTAACATTATAATACTCTGTAGCTTGTGTAAAAGACTTTTAATACAACAAGTAAGTAAAAAAACATTGAATATGTGCGTGGATTAAACAAACAGTAATAAATAAAAACTAAACTCTTAAGCGTCTAACGATATGTTAGCGTTTTGAGCAACTATTATACATTTATTTCTTATTCATAGTTTTATTTCCTCTCGGTTTCGTAGTGCGCACTACGCGACGGAAAAAATCTACTACGGCATTAAGTCGGTGGCGAGGAGGCCGGGGCCTTTCAAGTCGGAACACTTGAATGCCTCCCCACTCCACCTTACCCTCCCACTGTACTATGTTTATTTGCATCGGTTGCGCCTTTCAAACTTGTTGAAAAAACATGTATGGCAACACTACGTTACACGGTCTTTTTCTAGCACTTTAGAAACGGAAAATGAAAATCGCTTCGCGCGCTCACGCTTTTAAAGAAAACTGTATGAAACCTGAAAAATTTAAATAAAGCTATGTTTGACACAAGTTTATTGAAAATGTTATCCTACGGAAGACCCAAATATATCGATTGTTTCATGTTTTAAAGAATATACAATGAGATCGTTTTAAACAAATAGATCAAAGGGGGGACGAAAGCAGTTAACCCTTGCATTTGATACATACTGAAATATTAACGCTTGCTATAGACGAACATGGAAAAACAAAGTCGAAAACTGGGCCTGTTATAGGCCCGTCGCGTGTCGCAAAGATTAAATACACGTCAACAGAGCGTATATTTTTAAATGTAAATATAACTTCTGCCTTTTAATTTACGGGCATGACATAAAAGAATAATTTATATATGTAAGTATAAGTTACCTAAGATAGTATAATAAATCTGTTTAGTCTTTGTTGCTACCGATTCGTTAGCTAAATGTTAAAATACATATATTAAATTTGTTTCATATATCGCTACATATATCTGCAAAATAATATACCAATGAATCGACTTCAATTGCAGAAAAACATCATAGATGAAAATAAAAAATTAATAATGTCTACTATTATAAGTGTTTTTACCTTATATAATATAACTAGCTTTTGCCCGCGACATCGTTCGCGTGGAATAGTGACTTTTGGCAGCATTTGGAGTATTTCAAAATAAATTATAACCTAGGTGCATGTTGCCGAGGTCTAATAGCTATATAACAAAAAAAGTTTCATCGAAATCCGTCCAGTAGTTTTTGTGTGAAAGCCGGACAACAGACA